>CAUYSK010086724.1:0-57144 GCA_963575035.1 Avahi laniger | reverse complement strand
TTTGATTGATTTGTTATTTTCTGACATCGGAATGAGTTTGTTAGAGGAAATTTATGAACACGTTACCCTAACTCTGTGGTCCCCGTCCCCTCCCCCGCCGTGTTGCATCACCGCCTGAGCTGCCTGAGCTCCACCTCCCTTCACCCCTCCTCTGCCATGGAAAAATTATCTTCCGTGAAACTGATGCCAAAAGGTCGGGGACTGCTATCCAAAGTGAGTGTCCCATTTTGCATTCCCAGCAACAACGAATGAGAGTTCCTGGTGCTCAACATCCTTGCCAACATTTGGTGTTGTCAGTGTTCTGGATTTTGGTCATTCTAATAGGTCAATAGTGGTATCTCATTTTTGTTTTAATTTGCATTTATCTAGTGGTGTATGAAGTGAATATCTTTTCATATGTTTGTTTTCATCTTCTTTGGAGGGGCAGCATTTTTAACAAGATGTTAAAATGCAAGTTTTGACTGAGGCATGAAAGCACAGTAGATACGACACACCAAAACCTCTAGACCAAATTCAAATTTGTAAATGAAATTTCAAAAACTGGTTTTATAATCCTTGAACAATTCACTGTGGAGACTCAAAAAGTTCTGGATGCAGAGCAAAAGAGAGAGTGTATGGTGAAAAGGATGCTTGAGTCTTTCCCAAGGACCTGATGTAAGCCCGCCATGAGCAGGAGCCAGTGGCCAGATGGTCTTAGATGCTGTCAAATATATTGCTTTTCCTGGGATTGGCTAGCTCTCAGCAGAGGGAAGCTGGAGGTATCATTGGATCCTTGGGTTGTAGGAGGAGTTAGCCAGCTAGAGAAAAGTACCTCTTCTGCATCAATGGAACTGCCACGAGAGGTCCTGAGTTATGGGGAGAGTGGGGACCCTGTAGAATCCAGACAAGTGCATTAAATATTAGCTATACCCAGGTTTTATCAGAGCCAGTCAAAATCAGATGTCTTCTACTCATCTTGTTTCTCTTCTCCATGGGACTTAGTTTCCTAAGTTTTTATCCAGGCATAGAAGACAAGTTTTCCTCTATTAAATACATTCTAAAGGGGTAGAAGAAGACCAAAATAAATTACACTCCGTGAATCCTGCTTATTCAAAGAGCCAATTACACATTGAAAGGGTGGCCCAATGAGAAAAACAGTCTGAACGTTGTAACTATCTGTAAGAAAAAAATTCTTGATCCCAACTTATACTGAGAATGTTATTTTCTTTTGGAAACAAGTCACTGATATTCTATTATTCTTCATCTACTAACAGTGAGTAAAAATAGCCCAAACTGTGCTTTTCAATGTGTTTGTTATTCTTAGAAAATTCAGCTGAAGACTAATATCTTCAGGGGGTGAACAGAAGATGCCAATAATCCCCACCCTATGTCTTGTACAGTACAATTGCATTGGAAGGATTGGGGGAGGTAGGAAACTGGCTTTTGCTAAATCGTAGGACAGAAATCAACAGATTCAAGTTGACATTGGAAGTCAAATTTTCAAGAAATTACTGGCATTCATGAGCTCAGAATATTAATGGCAAATGTGCTTAGGGAACCTGATACTCTCTTTTCCTTGCATTCTGGCAGAGCCTTCTATTTAAGTCTACTTAAATGTATCTACTCTGATTATGAAAGGCCTTGTGCAGGCCAGTGTGCCCTTGGAGGGGTGGTGGGTAGCTGTGGGTCAGTGGGATTGTGTTGGTGTGATTCCAGCCAAAACATGGGGGAAATCAGTTCGCTTACTTTGGGGTTTACACAAACTTGGAAAGCATGTTTGGGTAATTCTTCTGTATAGCTTTAGAGATGGCATATATTAGAGGAGCCATTGAAAAAAATGTTGATTGAAGAAAAAATAAAAATGTATTCTTATGAGTGGTAGACAAAAGAAAAAACTTCTAGAGGATAAATAGAAGAAAAAGCACATGCACTTTTTTATTAGCTTACAGAACTAAAATGATTTGCAGATGGTCGGCTGAGTATTTCACATAAAACATATACCTGGGCTTTTTTCCCCCTCACTTATTTTAATAGCTGAAGCATCCTTCTCTTGTGAACAATTTATTCTAATGGCAATAAAAATGCAACAGCACCTCCTCATTATGCCCAACAGCATGACTTAGACAGCACCTTAGCTTCGTTTAGGGGATTGAGCTCTGATGGCTGATGGCAGCCATGTCTAACCAGATGCTTGGATGAGTGACAGAAATAGGAATCCAGAGTTAAATAGCACATCTTTTAAAATGGGACTCTGTTTTCAAGTGTCTGCTCACCTATACACAAACATAAAATTCTGATCGAAGATGCTGGGAAATCTCCTTGGAGTTCACACAATGGCTTTCCGATGCTGAGTAATTGTTGATAGTTTACACAGTGCTTGATTTTCTTACTAACTCTTTTTAAGTTGATCGTTAGTTTGCCATTTGGGCTATATTGCCATTTGGTTTGTGTTACCTTCAGTATAAGCTTCTATTGATGAAGAATACAGACTGAGTACTCTTTGTCCCCTAGAAGAGAGATTTGACTAGATGCTTTGTAAAATTATTTTATGAAGGTGAGGACTGGATATTCTCCCTCACACTGTTTGTGACTCCCCTGCCAAGGTGCATTTGTAAAGGAGCCACTTTTCCAACTAAATCTTCTAGGCTTTCTTTCACTAATTAAAGCATGTTATGCAAATAAAATTTTGATTATTTTATTAAACAGTGGCACTCTGCATATAATTCAAGGTTATTGTTTTTTTAAACTCTTTTTGCAAATAGTTAACACACATAAGGATCCTGTATTTTATTTTATTTTTAATTTTAAAATACTAAGTAATGGGGTATAAGTGTTTTGTTTCATGGATATCTTGTTTAATGTTTAAGTCAGGGCTTTTGGTGTGCCCATCGCCAGAATAGTGCTCATTGTTCATTGTATCCAATAGGAACATTTTTATCCCACACCCACCCTCTCACCATTGCCCTTTCTTGGTTTCTCATGTCCTTTGTATCATTTTGTCCCATCTATTAGCTCTCACTTATTAGTGAGAACATGTGCTGTTTGGTTTTCCATTCCTGAAATACTTTACTCAGGATAATGGTCTCCGGTTTTCAAGTTGCTGCAAATGACATTATTTCATTCTTTTTTATGGCTGAGTAGTACTCCGTTGTGTGTGTGTGTGTGTGTGTGTGTGTGTGTGTGTGTGTGTGTGTGTGTGTATACATATGAATATATATACACACCACATTTTCTTTATCCACTCATGAATTGAAGGACACTTAGGTTGATTCCACATCCTTGCAATTGTGAATTGTGCTACAATAAACATTCACGTGCAGTTGTCTTTTTGATAAAATGACTTCATTTCCTTTGGGTAGATACACAGCAGTGGGATTGCTGGATCAAAATATAGGTCTACATTTATTTCTTAGAGGAACATCCATACTGTTTTCCATGGAGGTTGTACAAATTTCCAGTCCCACCAACAGTGTATTAGTATTCCTTTCTCTCTGCATCCTTTCTCTCTGAAAAAGACCCCAAAGGCAAATATAGAAAGAAGAAAAATAAATAAATGGGATTTAAAAGCTTCTACAAAGCAAAGGAAATAATCAATAGAGTGAACAGACAACCTACAGAATGGGTTGTTGTTTTTTGACCCTTTACTAGTGGTCATTCTGATAGGGGTAAGCTGGTAGCTCATTGTGGTTTTAATATATATTTCCCTAATGATTAATGATGTTGAGCATTTTTGCATATGTTTGTTTGGCCATTTGTCTATCTTCCTTTGAAAAATGTCTGTTCATGTCTTTTGCCCACTTTTTGACAAGATTATTTTTTTTCTTGCAGATTTGTTTGAGTTCTTCATAGATTCTGTATATCAGTCCTTTGTCGTGTGTATAATTTGAGAATATTTTCTCGCATTCTGTAGGTTGTCTGTTTACTCTGTTGATTATTTCCCTTGCTGTATAGAAGCTTTTAAATCCCATTTATTTATTTTTATTGTTGCTGTATTTGTCTTTGGGGCATTATTCATAAATTCTTTGCCTAGGCTGATGTCTAAAAAGAGTTTTTCCTGCATTTTCTTCTAGAATTTTTATGGTTTCATGCCTTACATTTAAGTCTTCAATCCATCTTGAAGTAATTTTTGTATATGGAGAAAGATAGATATCCTGTTTCATTCTTGTGCATGTGGCTGGCCAATTATCCCAGCATCATTTATTGAATTGGGATTCTTTTCCTCAGTGTATGTTATTGTCTGCTTTGTTAAAGATCAGTTGGTTGTAGGTAAATGGTTTTATTTCTGAGTTCTCTGTTCTGTTCCATTGGTCTATGTCTCTACCTTTATACCAGTACTGTGCTGTTTTGGTTACTATAACCTTATAGTATAATTTGAAGTCAGGTAATGTGAGGCTTCAAGATTTGTTCTTTTTACTTATGATTGCTTTGGCTATTTGGGCTCTTTTTTGGTTCCAAATGAGGCTTAAGATTATTTTTTCTATATCTGTGAAATATGATGCTGGTATTTGATTGGGGATTTTGATTGTGTTGTATCTATCAATCATTTTGGACAGTGTGGACATTTTAATGATGTTGATTTTACCAATCCATGAGTAGGGCATGCTTTTCCATTTGTGTCATTTTGATTTCTTTCATCAATGTTTTGTAGTTCTCTTTGTAGAGATCTTTACCTCTTTAGTTAAGTATATTTCTAGGTATTTTATTTTCTTTATAGATGTTGTGAATGGTATTGAGTCCTTGATTTGACTCTCTACTTGATTATTATTTTATAGAAATGCTACCGATTTGTGTACATTGATTTTGTAACTTGAAACTTAGCTGAATTTATTTATCACTTCCAGGAGTCTTTTGGTAGAATCTTTAGGGAGTTCTAGATACAATAACTTATCTTCAGAAAACAGGGCTAGTTTGACTTCCTGTCTTCTGAATTGGATTCCCGTTATTTCTTTCTCTTGCCTGATTACTCTGGCTAGGATTTCCAATACTATATTGAATAGAAGTGGTAACAGTAGACACCCTTGTTTTGTTCCAGTTATAGGGTGAATGTTTTCAACTTTTCCCCATTCAATATTATGTTGACTGTGGGTTTGTCATATATGGCTTTTATAATTTTGAGGTCTGTTCCTTCTATGCCTAATTTTTTGAGGATTTTTTTCATGAAAGGGTGCTGGATTTTATCAATTTTTTTTGTATTTATTGAGATGATCATATGGTCTTTGTTTTTGTTTCTGTTTATGTGGTGAATCATGTTTATTGATTTGCATATGTTAAACCATCCTTGTATCCCTGGGTGAAACCCACTTGATCTTGGTGAAGTATCTTTTTGATGTGCTGTTGAATTGAGTTTGCTAGTATTTTATTGAGGGTCTTGCATCTATGTTCATAAGGGATATTGAGCTGTAGTTTTGTTTTTTTGTGTCCTTTCCTGGCTTTGGTATTAGGGTGATACTGGCTTCATAGAATGAATTAGGGAGGAGGGAATCCTCCTTAGTGTTATGGTTTCTGTAGGGCAGCTACTGGTTCTTCTTTGTAGGTCTGGTAGAAGTCAGCTGTGAATCTGTTTGGACTGGGGCTTTTTTTGTTGGTAGACTTTTTGTTACTGCTTCAGTCTCTCTGCTCATTATTGGTCTGTTCAGAATTTCTATCTCTTACTGATTCAGACTTGGGAGATTGTGTGTTTTCAAAAATTTATCCATTTCCTATAGTTTTTCTAGTTTGTGTAGAGGTTTTTGTAGTATTTACTTTGTATTTCTGCAATATCAATGGTAACATCTTTTTTACTTGTGATTGAGGTTATTTGATTCCTTTCCCTTCTATTTCTGGTTAATGTGGCCATTGGTCTATCAATTTTGTTTATCTTTTTAAAGAACCAACTTTTTGTTTCATTGATCCTTTGTGGGTTTTTTTGTTTTCCATTTCACTTAGTTCTGCTTTGAGCTTTGTTATTTCTTTGCTTCTGTTGACTTTGGGTTTGGTTTGTTCTTCCTTTTCAAGTTCCTTGAGATGTGACATTAGGTTGTTAATTTGTGATCTTTCTGTCTTTTTGATGTAGGCATTTAAAGCTATGAACTTTCCCCTTAGGGCTGCTTTTATTGTAGCTTATAGATTTTGAAAGCTTGTATCCCCTGTGTCATTCAGTTCCAGGAACCTTTTGATATCCATCTTAATTTCATTATTGACCCAAGGATCATTCAGCAGAGCTTGTATAATTTCCATGACTTTGTGTAGATTTGAGTGTTTCTCTTAGAATTTATTTCTAGTTTTATTTCTGTTGTCTGAGATATGTGGTAGGATTTCAGTTTTTTTGAATTTGCTGAGACTTATTTTGTGGCCTAAAATATAATCAGTCTTGGAAAATGTCTCATGTGCTGATGAGGAACATGTATATTCAGTAGTTTTTTGGTAGAATGTTGTGTACGTGTCTGTTAGGTCCATTTTTTTCTAGAGTCCTGTTTAAGTCCAGTGTTTCTTTATTCATTTTCCACTTTGATGATCTGTCCAGTTTTGTCAGTGGAGTGTTGAAATCCCCAATTATTGAAATGCTACTGTTTATTTGTTTGCTTAGATGTAGTAGAATTTGCCTCATGAAACTGGAAACTTTGTATTAGGTTCATACATATTTAGCATTGTTATATATTCTTGTTGAATTGCTCCCTTTACCATTATATAATGACCATCTTTGTCTTTTTTTTTGTCACCATTTTTGATTTTAAGTCTATTTTGTAAGAATGGCTACACCTGCTCAATTTTGGTTTTGATATACATGAAATATTTTTTTTTCCATTCTTTCAACTTAAGTCTATGTGAGTCTTTGTAGGTGAGATGTGTTTCTTGGAGAGAGCAGATAATTAGATTGCGGTTTTTCATCCATTCAGTCAGTCTGTATCTTTTAAGTGGGGCACTCAGTCTATTGACATTGTTAGTATTGATATGTGGGATGCTGTTTTGTTTAACATGTTAGATGGTACCTTATTGTTTTGTTTTCCCTCTTGTGCAATTGTTTTATAAGAGCTGTGAGCTATAACTTTCAGATGTGTTTACTCTGGTAGGTATCTATTGTGCTGTTGCATGTATAGTGCACTTTTGAGCATTTCCTGTAGAGTAGGTTTAGTAGTGACAAATTCCCTTAGTGTTTGCTTGTCTAGGAAAGGCTTTATTTGTCCTTGATTTATGAAACTTGATTTAGCAGTGTGGATCCTGCATTTTATTGTGTTTATGATTTTCAGGTAATATAAAATTAGATGAATATCTGATTTTCTGGTGGTCTTTATTATTAATTTATTATAATAGTTTTTCCCAGATGACTTCATTATCCATTAGTCACATGAAAAGTTGCAAAATAAGTAATTCTACTTGATTTAACAATGGTCACTGGAGTAGAGTTAGGAGAAACAGTTAGGAGGATTTGCGGAGTCTAGAATTACCTTTGTTTTAATCAACAAGGACGATATCATTGAAAAGCTCATGAATTAGGGTCCATGCTATCCTTCTTTTCTTGGCCCTCTAGGTAAGTATTTGTTTAAATGAATAAAATGCCCCAAATATATCTCACTGATTGGTTTTATTGTTCTTTTGTAGGACAATTTGGTGTTGGCAATCAGAATTCTAAATTTGTATATCTCTTACTGAACCATTTAACTAGGAATCTGACCTACAGAAAGTCTTGTTCTGAATTTTTTGTTTCTTTCTTTTTTCATCTTTATGAGACCAAATCCACATGTTTCTTCCTAGATTCAAAGTTTCCACAACTTAATCTCGTCTCCCAAGGTATAAAGTCCTACCTGTCTCTGATCTCTGTCCCCCGTCTCCTGCCAGTGAAGCCAGCAAGCCCCAATAACTCTTCCTGGCTTGGGGTAAAATTCTTTGCAATGGTGAAAGAAGAAGAATGAAGGTAATATTTTTGATAACCTTCACCTGGTGTCTTAGTCCATCCAGGCTGCTGTAACAAAGCAGCAGAGACTGAGTGGCTTATAAATAAAAGAAGTTTATTTCTCAGAGGTTGTAGGGCAGAAGTCTTAGATCAGGGTGTCAGCATGGTTGGTTCTGGCTTAGACCCTCTTCTGGGTTACGGACTGCCGTCTTCTCCCTGTATCTGCACACGGTAGAAAGAGGGCATGAGACAGCTCACTGGGGTCCCTTTTATAAGGGTATTAATCTGATCCATGAGGACTACACCCTCATGACCTAACTACCTCCCAAAGACCCTCCCTCCTAGCACCATCACTTTTGTGAATTTTGAAGGGGCAATAAATGAATTTTGAAGGAACACACACATTCAGATCATTGCCTCTGGGTTCATTAAGTTTTAAGATTTTGTCTTATTTCTCTTATCTCTCTTTCCATTTCTATCCATATGTGTGTATGTGTGGGAACATGTTTGTGTGTGTATTTGTGTGCATGTGTGTATTTGTGTGCATGTGTGTGTGCACATGGGGGCATGTAGGTGCATATACATTTTCTTTTGGCTGAACTAAATAAGTTGCAGATATAACGACACCTTATTCCCAATACTCCAGTGTGTATGTCTTAGGAACGGGCCATTTCCATGTATAATCATACCAGTATCCCACCCAATACTGCATACATTTAGAAATAGTGTTTGTTTTTCTTTTTGTGTTATTTCCTTTTTAATTGCATTTTTGAGAAACAGAGAGTTGAAAAATTAAAGCTAATTAAATTAAAACTATAAGAAGTTATAGTCAAAGGTGTATTCCTCTCATTTTTGTCCCCTCCCCCTCCTACTTATCCCTCTAGGTAGCCAGTTTCTTTACTTTATGGTATTTCTTTCCTTGTTTCTTTTTTGAAAAGTAAGTGTGTGAGTGTGGAGCTCCTTTCTCCTGAATCATATAGAACTTTTTTTTCTTCTCCTGAAAATCAGTCACTATCAGCTACTAGAGATCTTTCTCTAAATGAAGACTCATTAGCTGATAGGTAACACTCTTCAAGAAATCATGTATTCAAATTAGACATCAGAAGAAATGCAATAGTATACTTTATGCTGGTGATCTTGCTTCATTTAAATTTTTAAAGAAAAAATAACCAATTCATTTAAATATGTATCTTCAGTTAATACTATAACAGGTTCTTTACATATTTTCAAGTAATTTTTATGCAGATATGTTTCATTTGCTTTTCATATAAATCTGTATGTGATGTAGCATGGGAGTGTGTGCATATCTATATTTTCTTGATTATCCCATTTTAGCTGATGAATGAATGAATGTACAGAAGGTATAGGAGATTTTTTGCCATCACCCATCAGAGTTTCCTGTGAACATTCTTCTACAACCCTGCAATAACTAATTATTTTTAGTCATAAGTGATCACACATTTCATAATTTTATATTTTTTCCAGTATAGTTACTGTAGCTATCTACTATGAGGTATATGATCTTATATTCCATACACTTAGAACTATAACTATCATTATTTCTTTGGCACAACCTCAACATGTGTGAAGAGCCAGAAATTCCACACTTCTAATTTTTTATTCCCTGAATCACAAATGACCCTTTGTGATGTCAGTAGACATGGCACAGAGAGATAAACTTCAGAATCCATAAGACCTTTTGCACATTTTGATTAAGACAAATCTAAAACATTCCAAACTTCAAATTCCTTTTCTGCTTTTTGAATCATAAGATACACTAAAACATGAACAAGGTTAGTCTGTTTTATGTTAATGTCCCTATGATTTTTTTATGCCCTTTTATACAAACAAGAACAGAGTTCTGCTTTCATAATACAGAAGAGCTAGTTCCCTAAGCTAGAAGAAAGTTGAGAGATTGAGTGGGGAATGGGGTGATCTACCAGTTGCTGTTTCCATGCTGAAATGAAATTTAAGTTTCCTGAATAGTGAAATTCTAAATATAGATTTAATAGATGCCCATTTGTGAGTAATACAGAGGAGAGTTGTCCTTGGAAGAGAGTCATTTTCTTGCAACATTTCCAAAAGAAAATCAGCCACCCCAATTTGGTCAACAGTCATGTATACTGTTGTTAGTATATGATAAGCTTCAAGCTAGGCTTGGGGAGATGCTAATGAATGAAACACATTCCCTACTCTTAAGAATAGTCTAACAAGGACTAAGTTATTCACTCAAATTTGTATCTTCATGAAACTGGAAACCTACAGGGAGAAACTGCTGGTGGATCAATGGCAATATGACAGGTCAGGGTCTAGCTATCAGTCACATGTACAGAAGAGGAAAACACCAAGGATCAAGCTGACCTCAGTAGGAAGGTCACAAGTAGTGATGGTTATTGGGCTATTGAACTATAAATATGACATACATTTCTTTTAAAGTTTTCCAATTGTTTTGAAATGGTTCTCAGAACTAAAATAAATGTACTAGGCTGCCAAATTTGCATTTGCTCTGTGCTCTGTCAGCAATTAGACTGCCCTTGTTTATCCATCCAGGCTTCTCACCTATTTTAGTTGATCAAGGAAACTTCACGAATGCTCGTTGGAAATACAACTTCAGTAGTTATGTGTGACTGTCAAAAGCATCCGTTTAAGAATTAATTATTTCCTAAGACCGTTTTGACAATTGTTGTTTTTGAGCATCCAGTTTCATGTTGCCAGTGCTCCTAGTAAGTCATTAAGACATCTGATAATGCAAGCTCAGCCATTTTTTTGATGTAGCCTCTATATCACACAAGCACACACACACACATGCACATGCACACACCATACCACCTCACATAGCTTAAATGCCATCATAAAGAAATAGAAAATAAGGGAAGCTCCGTTATATTTACTGTAAGTTTTGGACCTTAGCTTGTGCTCATGATATATGCAGAGTTCGCTTGTGAGTGGGGATGTAGATAGAGCATTTGCTTATGAGTGGGGAAATTAAATAGCCCACCGGAGGTCGTTTCTAGCCTTGGAGCATTCACTGTGTCCCTTCGTTGCTTGAGAGCATGGGATAGTATTCTGTTAACTCCTCAGTTCAGCTTGGCTTCCTCCATGGATCATGTGAACTTCACCTTCCTCTGACCTCATTCTTTTTAGCCCATCTTATTTGTTGAGTTTTGGTTCCACAGATCATTATATATCTCCATTAGTATACCAGGATAATATCTCTCAACATTTTCTTATGAGGGATTATTGAGATTCTCTACATACAGAAAGGAAAAAAAGTGAAACTTTCTGGAGACACATCTCCTATCTTCCGCATATCCTTTACAGGTGGAGGTGGCATGTCTTTGCCTTATCATTTCTGCTCCAGGGGAATATCCTTAGACCAATTAGGAGGACTTGAACTTGTTTCTTTTAACTCTGTCTTCTATGCTCACACTAGCTCCATATGTCTCGTCAGACATGCCATGCTTATTTTCATCATAGTGGTTTAAGTACTAGTTCTATCTGTTCCCAATTTGGATAACAAACCTTAATTGAGTATATAGGCTCTGTGCCAGACACTCTAGTTCTTCTTCTCCTAAATTAACATGAGACTATTTTATGAAGTGATCTAATATTTTATTAGCTGACATATTAGCTTACAATTTAGAAAAGAAAATTAGGAACAATGCTTCATGGGCTGGGGATTCAACACGAAGGAGACAGACGATCTCCTCTTGACACCACAGTTTAGTGGATGGCAAGTAATCAGGGAACAACTAAAACTGTGTTAGAGAGCTTCTGCTAAATGAGTCTTTTTATTTATGTTATCATCTCTAGTTTTCCTCTAGAGTTACTCCCTTATCTTTGGTGAAGATTACAGGCACAGTTTTAATATGCTAGCATTTGAGACTTACATACACACACACACACACACACACACACGCACAAATACAAATTAAGTTGAATAATAGTAATATGGAAAGGTAACAGTGTATTTTCCTATGGATTGTAATTTTCTTCAACTGCATATCACTGTGTCTTTTCTCCTTTCAATTTTTAATGATTTCCTCCTCAATTTACCCCTTTATTACTAACATATATTATTGGTTTGTTGATTTTTCATCAACAAATTTATACACATTTACCAAACAGGTATGTCTGGTATCATGATAGATACTCTAGGGATAAAACAAACATTGTTCTTTATATGTTTGGAGCCTGGTTGTGAAGACAAAATTTACAATCCTCAAATACTTGGAAGTTAGCTAAGTGTCTAACAGTGTGTTTGGTTGTCAGGTTAATGGCAATTCAAAGAAGGAAAAGATGTAGAAGGGCTACAGAAACTAGAGAAATATTCTTACAGAGTGGAGGACATCAAGCTGAATATTGGGCAGAATTTTCCTTTGCACTGTCTAATATGATAGCTACTAGCCACATGTGGCTATTGAGCATTTAAAATATGGCTAATTTGAACTAAGATGTACTGTAAGTGTAAAATTTTGAAAACTGGATTTTAAAAAACTTAGTATGAAAAAGATAATGTGAACTATCTCCTTAATATTTTTATAGTTATTACATAGTAAAATTATAACATGATATATTACATTAAATAAAATACATTAACATTAATTTTACCTTTTTAAACTTTTAAACTATGGCTTCTAGAACATTTAAAATTACATATGAGGCTTGCACTTTTGCATCCTATTTCTGTTGGATTGATGCATGCATAGATAGAATGGGGCAACGCAAATTGATTGGGCGGAGGGCCATGTGATGGGGAGGAGGGTGGACAGAGGCCTGTGATCACAAAACAAGTTGAAAGTCAGGAGGAAGAAGTCCTTTGAGCACAGTATCGGTCACACACTGAGCTCTTCAGGACAGTGGAAAAGCCAGGTGGATATTTCCAGTGGGCCATGGTTGAACAGAACACATGTGTCTTTGATCCAGCAGATAAGGTCTGGGCCTGAGGTATGGGTGTGGGAGATGTTACTTTGTGTGAATTTGTGGTTAGAATACTGGAGAGCATCTGAGGTTGCCAGAGAAGAGATGCCTTGGAGTAGACCTCTAGGGCTTGATTTGTGACCTCCTTCCCAGGAGGTCTGTATCTGCTCACCCAGTGCCTTTTGTTCTGTTTATGATCTTTGCATTCTGGGGATACCCTGAAAATATCTAGAGAAGATGAAGAAGGCTGAATGCCTGCTGGGAAATTTTCCTCTTTATCTTAGCTCTTGAGGACTAGCAGAGGACTAAGGGGCTTTGGGAGCAACATCCAGCAGCTATGGGTAGGAAGAAGCAGAGCCAAGAGAAGGGACCCACGGTTCAGCTGTGCAAGGTGTGAAGCAGGCTCACTGTGCACCGGTTGCCCACTTATCTGAGTCTGGTGAGACAGAACACCTATGCATACAAGTTCCTTGAAGCAGTTTATTGCTTACAGATAGGCAGCAAGGGACAGCAGAAGCCTGGGATTCATGGTTAGCTGGTCCTCCAAGGCTCAGGAAAGCTTCCTGGGCTGGATGGAGTCTTATCCGTGCATGCCCCACTTGCACCACAGCTGAGGGACCCAAGAAAGCAGCCCACCCTGGGTTTTATATCCTGGGGTATCTGGATTTGCTGAGTGAAATCATTGAACTACATCCTGTTTCTAGAGAGGGACTAGAACAGAGCCAGAGATGCTCTGGCCAGTCCTTCCTTATCTCAGGATGTTGCATTCCCAGCACATTCTGTTACCTCCCCAATGGAAGGGTTTGTTTGCTTGTCGGGTATCAGGCCAACAGACACAGCCAAGTCAGTTATAGCAAGGGAGCGTCTATTACTCGGCACAAGTAAGGAGCACACAGAACGTAGTTCCCAAAGGAGTATGTACCCAAACAAGAGAGTTGGGCTGGTTTTATAAGCATAAGGTAATGAGGCATAATGATTGGATCTTGCAATGAGATGATGCCAGGAGGCATGATCAGACCAGCTCCTGCCATAGCTGATGGGGGGCTCTATCTGACTGCACCCTGCATCCTGCTATATGGTGTCCTCTTCTTAATTCAGTCCCCACTCCTTGGTCCAAGCACTTAGATTTCACCATGGTTGTAGGCTTAGTTCATGTGGGTATGCTCAGGTTATATGATCGGCAACTAGGGGGTCCATGGCAACTGAAAAACAATTCATAACTTTGTTATATATAAGTTGAGCCAAATTGGTTTGGTGCTGTTATAATTCTACAGTTATTGGGAACTACAAGTGAGAAAAAGGAGAACTAAGTAAGTCCAAGGCGACACAGAGAACTGTTCTTTACTGCGTGGACCTGAGGTCAGGTATCCTGAGCTGGTCCCGCCTACAAGCATGGCTGGTTCCCTGACCTCAGGTGTCTAGCACTGCAGGAAGATGAGAGTGGAGGTAATCCCAGGTAAGGAGATGGAGATCTTAGACCCTGAAATTGGGAAGCATCCTAGATTGGCATTTTAGTTTCCTGTTTAACCACAAAAGGATGCTAGGAGCTCTTCTTTTTCTAGGTCAACTGTCTTAGGACGTGGTCTAATATTTTATTAACTGATATATTAGCTTATAATTTAGACAGGAAAATTAGGAGTAATGGAGTAATGAGATTAAAAGCCCCCCCCCCCATGGAGTTAATAAACCATGGCTTTGAAGGGTGAAACCAAGAACATTTTGAAAAATGGTGCTTTATTTGAAATGCACGAAGCCTCCCAAGGTGGAACTCCTTTGAAGGACAAAACTCATTTTGATGTTTATGTTCTGGAATGTACATTAAAATTCATCCTAATTACTTCATTGACATACCTCATTAACAAGGATAAAAATGATAATAGTTAACATTCATCAGACACTTCACACAGATCCTGGGGTAGCAAGGAAGAATTCTCAGCCTGCTTCTTTCTGCTCTCAGGTATGTAACTATGGCATTTTGCTCTCTATTGCTCAGTGTCCTCATCTATGAAATGGGTAGAAAAATGGTGCCTACTTTGTAGGACTATTTTGATTATTAAATAAGTTAATATATGAGGCACACATGACATAGAGTAATCCCCAGCATGTAGTTTGATAAATGCTGGCCATTCATTTCTGGAACACTAACAGTTGTCTTCTTGGTCTCTTTAGAAAGAGGAGAAAATTATATCTTGAAGAAGTGAAGTCAGAAGCTGCCAGGTTAGTTGTAGAACCAGCATATAACCCAAGCTGAGCCAGAATCTCAAGCTTGTGACTTAAACCACTTTGATTTAGTAAACTAGGACATGTGGGCCAAGTCCTGTCCCCTGCCTCCCTTTGTAAGGCCAGAGAGCTGAAAATGTTTTCTGGATGAACATTGCAATCCAGTTGACTACAGGAAACACTAACTTTAAACCCCAATTAGGGGAAATATTATGCCCCCCCCACAAAAAAATTCACACATCTCTCATTAGTAGACTTGTGTTACAAGCAGTTATAGTCAGTTGTTATTGTGTTTTTGATTTCATGAATAAAATGTGGAAATTCATAATATCCTTGATTCTGACTCTAGGCCTGCAAAGACTAAAATACTCACTCCCTAGCCCTTTACCAAAAAATTTGCCATGTGCTGCCCTAACCACTCTGGGGCATACTGCCTCCATT
Organism: Avahi laniger; assembly: GCA_963575035.1. NCBI lineage: Eukaryota > Metazoa > Chordata > Mammalia > Primates > Indriidae > Avahi > Avahi laniger. The sequence goes on along the minus strand of CAUYSK010086724.1, from coordinate 41,714 downwards.
TCTGTTGGATACTAGGGGAGCCCCTGTGGGGAAAACATTTTGAAACTAGAAATCTGGTCATTACAAATTTAGTACAGGGGACAGAAACTTGGTAGCCAGGGGTGATGGCGGAGGATGCTTACAAAAACCTGTGCCCAGCAGAAGCTGCTATATAAAAAGTCTTCGTTGAGTATGTTTCTCAAGATCTCTTCTGCTAGAGAACATTGGCTAAACTTATTTGTGGAAGTACTAACATTCTCCCAGATTACACTTTTCTTTCCACCTCTCAGGGGTGCTCTAAATAAAAATGTCCTTGAAGAGCGTAAGCCTAGAAGCTTGGCAGGACTTTTCAAAAGCAACTTTAAGTATTTTTATTTTCCCTTGAAGGAGGCTTGGAAAACTCATTTACATCACTAAGCTGTTGGGAGATAGCTGTCGCCTGGAATGAAAATCATGTTACAATGACTTCTGGGACATGTTTAATGGGCTTTGGTAGCTGAGATGGTGTGATTGGTGACAAGGAGCCATGGAGATTTTGAATCTTGCCAAATGAAAATAGGCCAATGGATGGACTTTGGGGACACACCGATGAGGCACCCAAAATTTAGGCCTGAGAATACCCAGGGAGAACTTCAGGCTGTTTCAGCCCCTTTCCTATCACAGATGCAGAGACGGGGGTCTCAGGAACTCTTAGGTACACGCAGGGTCTTTGCAAACTTACTTTGCTGTCAAATTGCTTTAAATCTTTTTGTTTCTAAAATTCGTTTGAAATTTAAAACAAATTCAGACCCCAATTCCTCTGAACTCTTTGCTGAAAATGCCTCACCCTCAAGGACTGGCCAAAGGTAATTATACCCCTGTCATCTCACTCCTCACCTTGATCCTAACTCAAGTGTGAGTCCACTGGGCCATGGGCCCACCCACCGATCCACCCACCATTCCTGGAAAAGCTGAAACAGTTCAAGGACTTGACTTAAACAGTAGCATATGAGCAAATGTTAAAATTTAAATCTGGGCTTTTGGCCATACAAAACAGGGTGGGAGTTATTATAATATTATTATTATTTTTATTTTTTGCCAATTTTAAGTAAAATGAACATCCATTTTTTTTCGATTGAGAGAATGTGGCAGGAACACCCTCCCTTTGGCCCCTCAATGTTTGTGTTGTACTCAGCACTGCCACAGAATTGTCGTATTACGACAGGACAAGGCTTGTTTAGAGAAAACACTGCCTGTGTAGGCGTTGGTCCATTGGTTTGTGTTCATTTGCATGTCCCTTGCTTTCTCAGAATGTGTACTTGACCTGGGAGCATCTAGGTTGCCATGGAACCCCTTTTCTTTGGCTGTTAGGCACCAGTGTATGAATAGTTCCCCTTTCAAGGGAGAAAGCCTCTGTGCTTTGCAAAGTTTTTGTACAAAGAATGGGAACACTGCATTATTTCTGCATAATTATCCAGCTGGTAGTAACACTAGGATTCTGTCATGTGTATATTATATGGGATATTATCAAGAGCAGGATTTTCCACTTTTGGACATGGAAGGGATTTTTAGCAAGTGTGAGAGGAAGCTGGTGTCTCGAGTAGTTCAGACGTTGCCCATCTCACCCTGTGCCTTCCTGGCGGAATGGAGAGCAATGCTCCCAGCTGTGCCTCCTCTTCATCTCAATCCATTTATTTAAACAGTTTTAGCTGTTTTGATATGGATAAGTCTTTAGCAATTAAAAACATGTTAAGGAATTTTTCTAAAGAAGTCTATTTTATGCTTCTTCATTGCTTTTCTAGATTTGAGGGTGGTGTTATATTCTTGTGTATGTCTGCTAAGGATATGTGTGTGGTTACAATGCTTCTGACCTATGCTTCTATCATACACTGGCCCTGGGAGAAACTTGCAAACCACATTCACTCTTGGCTTACATCTCCAGCGAACATCTTTATTTCTTTTACTCCAAAGAGTCCCAGTCCTTCCCTTCTCTTCAGTCTTCTCATTCCCATGTCATCTTGCCTAATTCATGGTCTTGCAAAAATTTATAGCTATAAAGTAATGCATCCAGTTTACCAAAGAGAATAAAGATTGCTACTTACATTTGTTGAAGGCCTTCTTGTCCAGCACTCTGACATATGTATTGTCTAGTTTGATGCTCACAGAAATCTGTGAGCCATTAATAATACTAGTTACCATTTTTTTTCAGGGCACACTAAACTATGGCCTAGATTATCTCAGGAGAGTTTTGTCTATTATTCAATTTAATTTCATCAGTTATCATCTCATTTGATGAATGCTATAGACCGCTTCCTCCTGTCCTGGTGGAAACACTTCTATCCTCTGGCCCATAACACAACAGTCCCCTGGTCTTGCCGCTGCCTGCCCTGTGCCCATCCTTCTCTGTTCCAGTCACTAACCACCAGACACGCTCCAGGGCCTGTCCTCTTCTCAGGCCATCATCCCCCCCTTGGCGAACTCACCTGGTCTCATTTCTATCTCTTGTCATATACACGGTAGCCTACTGAGATGAGATGTCAATCTCGACAGTTTGAAAGACACCTCAACTCAGTACATCCTAAATGAGACTCACAATTTTTGCCTCTGTGTCTGGTTCTCTTCCTGGCTCATCACAGCTGCCTCCCGCCTGGTCCACCCAGCTCCACTTTTGCTTCCTCTGGCTCATTCTCCACACTGTGCCTGGCATGATATTTTCAAAGGCAGATCTCAGCATGATAGCGTTGTGTTAAAACTAGTTGTTAATCTTGGAATAAATGTCTTATAATAAATATCAGAACACTCACATTGTCTGAGGTATTTCAAAACCCACCTGTCTTGTCCAGCTTCATTGCATATGAGGGTTTCCCTTCCTTTCTCTGCAGTACCCCTGCCCGCTTGTCTTTTTTTCAGTCCCTTATATTTACTGTGCTTCTTTTTTCCTAAGAGTCTTTGCAAATGATGCTCTCTTTACCTAGAGTGCTTTTTTCTTTCCCTTGTCAACCTCTTAGATTCTCTTAAATTCGCTGTTGTCAATCCCTCTTGGATACGTTATTATATCTTCTACTTCTTCGGTTGTGATTTTACCCTGGTTGTCATTTTACATTTATTCTTATGATTAATTTATCCATTAAGGCTTATGTCTTAAACTCTATCAGAACATCCATGAAGGTCAAGATACTATCTGGAATTTTTAACCAATGGTTCCCAACTACCTAGCTAGTAGCTGGCAAACAGTAGACACCAAATAAAAATTTATTGAATGTGTGAATGAATCTCCATTTTATAGATGAGCAAGCTGAGGCTTAAAGAGGTTAATTCAACACTTACTCGAGTTCCTTTTTTTATAAGTATCAGAAATCCTCTCAAATTAACCAAAGCAAAGGACAAAAAGGACACAATGTAATTGTGCAGAATGCAAGGGCAGAAACTATAGCCAAGCCTTGCCAGGGAGTTGAACCAAGAGGAGAAACCTTTCAGCAACCTGGGGGATGGCTCAGGATATCTTTCTATACCCTTTCTCTCTGCCCTTGTTCTTGGGCTTTTTTTCTTTCTCAGCCAGTAGGACTCCCCTCTTTGTTTCTTTCTGTCCAACTTCATTGTTGTGCTTGGTTAAAATGGCCATACAGTTGTCACTATTATCACATTCAAGGAAGACCCTGAATGAGTCACAGGGAAAAATATGGGAAAGTAGTGTTCCAAGTCAGTTTCTGGGAAAGAATTAGAATTGGCTTGATTTTGTCTCCAAATCATTTCTGCTTAGTAGGTGTCCATCCCAGACCCACTCCATGTCCAGTCCCCTCTGGGCCCAGAGCCACCTGGTTCCCATCCTGAGAGTAGGTGGGCTGAGGTGACAGGTGTGCCAGGACTCTGGAGGGTGGGCAGCCCTCCCCCAAGCTATATTTCATCCCAGGATCATGCGGTTCTTGGGTGGCTGAGCTGGAACGGGAACTTTGTGGCCTTCACATCCTGCCTTACTGTATGTCTGTCCAATTCAAGCAGATCTCTGTCTAATTAATTGGTGAACATTGAAGTCCTCAATAAAACTCGTGCTTTGATTTAGAACAGTCATTACTACGAATTGTAAATGCTTCTTATCTGCCAGGAATCTTAAATGCTTTTAAATCCTTTCTCTCATTAAACCTCAAAACAACCCACTGAGGTGTAGGTATTGTTTTTACATCCCTTTTGTTACATAAGAAAACCAAGAGTAAGAGAAGTTAGGTAATTTGATGAGAAAATTTGGCTAACTCTAAATCTTGTGCTTGCAAATGGGAGCTGTTTTGAAGCCGTGATCCTGAAGGTGTGATCTGCAGCTCAGCAAATGTCAGCCTCCCCTGGAGCTCCTTAGAAAGGAAGAACTCGGACTCCACGTTGGAACAAGTGGGTCAGAACCATTGTTTCCACCAGATCCTCAGCTGACTTGTGTGCTTATTCAAGGTGGAAGAGCACTGGTTCAGAATTGCTAGGATCAGATTCTAATTGTGCTCTGGGAAAGTGGCGGACATCACATATTCTCCCTTTTGCTCATCTGGAGAATGGCGATAAAGAGGGTATACCAACAAAGACCTGTGAAATTATCTGGTGCCCAGTAGGTATTCTTAAAAGGCAAATTGGGTCTATAAAGTACTTCTAGAGATAAAGTCAGAGTCATTCTGAAATGTTTAGGTCCTTGGTGAAAACAAATATCGTTTGTCGCTTTCTTCTAGATTAGACATGACTCAAAGTGCTTGGGCAGCCTAGGCATTTCCAAACTATACTCTCGTATTCTCGTTGAGGTGCCAGGACTCTGGGATATTGACAACGGAATGTTTTCCATGCGTCCAAATTTGACTTAAAAAACTTCTCACCAATTTTTCTGAAAGTCAAATACAAACATGTGTGTACACACACGTACACGCACATACCACAAAATATCCAGTTAAAGAGACAAAACCAAGTTTTTACTTCTGCTATTATGACCTCCCTTGTTTCTGGGAAAATCAAGTCTTGTGTTGTCACCTGGTCGCAGAGCAGAGGACAGACGTGTAGTGGTGCGGGTCACATGGGAAGCAGCCACCAAAGCCAGTAGCTGTGTAACAGGCTCTCACAGGCTGCAGGTGACAGCGGGACTCGCAGTCTTTAACACACTGGGGCTGGTTTGGGGAACTTGCCCGGCATCCTAATTGCTGAGAGTCCGGCAGCCCAGTGTGGCCCGGCTGAGAGTGTAGCTCTCTCCTTGATTTTCCTGGCTTTTCCCTGTAGACACAGTTGCTGTCACACAGCTGTGTTCAAGAGGAAGAATCAAGAAAGGAAGAAAATATTGTTCCTGGAACCCTGCACCCTACCCTCCCCCTCCCATTATAGTCCATTGTTCAGGGCTGGTTACAGACCAAGATAAGAGCTCTCTGCTGGTACCTTGACAAGATTGGGGGTTGCTAGCAGAGAAGGGTACATGGATGGACACGACAGTGCCCACAGAAGGAGGGATACCTTTTTACTTGATATAAAAATAAGACATAATCTCTAGTTAGTTAACGTTCTCCAGAGAAACAGCACTGATAGGATCTCTCCCCACAAACCCAATGTAGATACCAATATAGGTATATAGAAAGAGCTTTATTATGAGGAATTGGCTCATGTAGTTATAGAGGCTGGGAAGTCCCACTATCTGCCATTTGCAAGCTGAGACCCAAGAAGGCTGGTGGTGTAAGTCCAAAGGCCTGAGAATCAGGAGTTCTGATGGTGTAACTCCCAGTCCAAGGGTGTGAGTAGACTGATATCTCACCCAGGCAGTCAGGCAGAGAGTGGGAATTCATCTACCCCTGCCTATTTCCCTTTATTTAGGCCTCAAGCAGCTGGGTGATGCCTGTTCACATTGAAGAGGGCATCTGCTTTACTCAGTTCACCAATTCAAATGCTCATCTTCCAGAAACACTCTCACAGACACACCCAGCAATAATGTTTTAGCAGCTACCTGAACATCCTGTGGCCCAGTCAAGTTGACACACAGAATTAACCATCACATGAGGTTTGGGATAAATCCAAAATAGTAGAACAGAAAAGATAACAAATGCTGTGTTTACTATTGGTCATGACATACACATATAGAAATACTCAGGATAGAATTATTTTATGTTTAATTCAGTTAATTTTTTAGACTTCTCTGTACCTTCTACATTCATGACTTTGCCTGGGTCAGGAAAAATCTTTAGTAAATTATGAGCTAAGAATATTGACACTTCTTTAGTGTGGTAAATCAGTAAGAACATGTATATGTTAACTTCGTTTTGGAATTTTCCTTCATCTTGATGATATCAAGAAACAATCAATATCTCTTTTGTTGATAGCTAGAGTTTAAATGATATTTTAAAGCCAGAACCAATTATCAAGATGAGAAGTGACTAAAGGAACCAGATTATGAATTCAACCTGAAATATAACTCTCTGTCATTCATGTGCAGGGACTTTTTATTTATTAGGCTTTATTGTTAATAGTTCCTAAGCCCTATAAATGTTAAGTACAGAAATGAGACTGTCACATTATAATTAATAAATCAAGAGTCTCCAAAACATACCGTCAACTCATCATGCAATTCAACTCAGATTTGTATATAATTTTATGTAAGGTAAGTTATGGGTCATTTTACTCTGATATCTTATGGCATAAGGCTTCTAAAAGGAAGATGAGTAAGGCTTATGAATATGTTACCATGATGCTGGTTACATCGTTTCATAAAAAAGAATTTTGCCTTATACTAGCTACTCCATTAATGCTCTGGACATAAGATTTGTTGGGCATGCTCTGTCCAAAGTAAGGAGGCCTGAAGACTGCAGAGGTTCACGAAGGAGATTGCCAGAGAGCCTTGTTTCTCAATGTAGCGGAGGAGACATTGGGACTTCTCTTCCTGTTGGATCAATGGAAATTCAGGGACCCCTGAGGGGTGAGATGACTTCCTGGTGGTGAGTAGATGCACAACACTGGGGAGGACGCTGGGAGGACTCCAGCCCTTACTACTCTTTGGCCATCTGGTGGACAGTGCTTGTGTTTAATTGTGCTACAAAGAGATTAACATATAATCTTAAAACAGTGTGACACAAAAGAACAAATAGTGTGTGATTTCACTTACATGAAATATCTACAATAGACAAATTCATAGAGACAGAACGTAGATTAAAGGTTACCAGGGGCTGAGTGGAGGGGGAGATAGGGAGTTACGTATTACGGGTACAGAGCTTCTGTTTGGGGTGATGACAAATTTTGGAAATAATGTCGATGGTTCTATAACACTGTGAATCTAATTCATACTGCTAGATTGTATACTTACAAATGCTTAGAACAGCAAGTTTTGCTATGTATATTTTACCAAAATTTTTAAAAAGTAAAAAAAAAAAAAAAAAAAAAGAAAAGAAAAGAAAAAACCCACACTGCGCTGCTCTGCACAGTGATGATCTTATTAGCAGCATTATCAGTGTTTTGCAGGGCCTTTGCTGGCCTCTCTGGGAGCCAGAGGGGGTTGGGCTGATTTTTCCTTTGCTTTCCAAGAGAATTCATCTTCACTTCCATTTTTTGCAACACAGAAAGAACCATCGCTCAAGCCCAATTTCTCTTTCAGACCTTAGAATGCAGCGATGAGCTCTGGCTCATGCTCTGTTATTTATTGCTGCTGGGCCAATGGGAGGCAGCCAAGGGAATCACACAGGTGCCAGGCTGGGCTGGACTCTGAATGGCATTTGCGGTTTCTGAGTACCCCGCTCACTGTACCCAAGGGGTTTAATATGGAAATAGCCAGTCTCTGCTTCTGGATTCCAAAAATAAACCTACGACTCTTAAATAAACTGGAACTGCTCATCAAGATCCAAGCAGTGGCACCTCCTTGTAGGTGAGGCCACATATGAGGCCCTTTGGGTATTTGGAATTAAACCCACTCTGAATGGTGTCCAAGTAAGGTTCATTTTATAGAGAGTGATTTTCTCCTCTCTTGTACTGAGGTTGCTTTTTTATTTTCTAGAATTTCGTACATGAATCAAATTTGTGTGTGTATATGAAAGCATCTGGAGTTCTTGCAATTGTCACTGTGAGTTAGGAGCATGATTTCTGGTGCTGGGATGTTGGGGACAAATCCAGTGTGTGCCACATGATCTCCACAAAGCGTTCAACTCCTTGTGGGTTGTGGTAGGAATTAAATGAGTTAATACAAGTAATGCACTCAGGATAGTGCCTGGCGCAGAGTAAGTGTACAATCAATGTGAGCCATTCTTACCATTAAGAGTAGTATGTTGGTTTGTTTAGACAGTGTATAAGAAGGAAGTTGTGTTTTGAGGAGAATACACAAGAAGGTAAAATAAAAGATGGAAATTAAGGACATATCAGGAAGACATATCATGGTTATGAAGCATTGTCTAGAAATTGTTAAGAGGAGACACGTGCCTGAAACAACTGGAAACCCTTCAATTACCACTCAGGTTAATTCAGTGAGATTGTGAAAGGCTCTGGCTCTCATGTAGGTAATATAACCATTTGAAGAGTAAGGAATCATGGAGCCGACAATGAAAAATATCAATGTGTGGTAGAATCTGACATCTGTATGTGTATGTATGGATATGTGTGCGTGTGTGTGTGTGTGAGTGTGTGTTTTGTTTAAAAAGTTCCCAGGACATGTATAATTTTGTTAATTTATGAATGAAGAAATGGCATTAGAGAACTGAAGTGACTTGCCCTAAGTAATATTCTGTAAGAGTGATCCAAAAAAACTTATCTGAGTACCATTTTCATTATTCTATGGGATAGTTTTCCACACATCCAATGTATAAGAAATGAAAAAGGTACTTTGCCAAGTTCCTAAGAGGTCAGCATGTACCTAGTATTTGATGTAGCAAGACATCTGTAAAAAAAGCAAAAGAAGAAGATTAGTGGAGTTAGGGCAAAGATTTATAGCACATATGTCATTGTTTTGGCAATAAAACACCGGGAGCCATGAACAATTGCTCTATGCACTGACATTAAGAATCAGAATTGATACCGAATGGTGTAAGGCAAGGCACCATTCAGCAATACACCTTAAGTGTTGTGTTATTTTTTTCTTTGCTTGGGGATGAATTGCCTCTTCCTTCTTAGTGACTTCACAAAGTATTCAGTTACACACAATCACTTTCATTATTTGAGAGTATCCCTGGAACCTACTCTTACAGTATAATTGTTACACACATGTCTTGACACTGGTGTATAAACTCACTGAGGGCCTCTTACAGATATTTCTACCTTCCTTTGGACCTAGCTAAGATCTTGCATATTGCTCTTACTCAGTAATAGTTTCTGAATGAATAGTGAATGAACATACAGTAAACAAACTTTGAGAACAAATTAATCCATGCAATTATAGCCAGTTGATTCTTACTAGCACCTACTCAAATGACCTTAATAATACTTTATAAAATATTTCCTCTTGTTTTTGCTTCAACTCTTCTGATTCTGCTTGAACAGGGTGAGAAAAACAAATACCACATGTACTCACTATTAAATTGTAGTTAACTGATGAGCACACATGTGCATAGAGGGAAGTAAATCTTAGAGGAAATCAAGTGGGAGTGGGGTGCAATTGGAGGGGATGGGCAAAAACCTACTTAATGAGCACAATGAACACTCCCCAGGTGACAGGCATACTTTTAACCCTGACTTGAGCTTACAGAAATGATCTGTGTAACCAAAAACATTTGTACCCCATAATACTTTGAAATAAAAGTGTTATAATAATTAATTAAAATGCTTATTTTCATAATTAACAGTATGCAGTGAACTATAAGTTTAAAGATGTATAAATCAAATGATGATTGGAGACCAGTTCCCTCAACCATTGTAACAGGAGGAAGCATTTAGAACTATTATGCAAATTGTTCTAGTTTGACAAACTTCCTGGGTACCCAATAGCCCAGACATCCTTTTCTGTCCCAGGGTTCTTCCGTTCCTGCTTAATTCATCTCTTGTTAGGTGTGACTTCTTGATCAGACAATAGACTCCTTAAATGAAATTGTGACTTTCATAAGCATGTTTATTGCACATATTATATATAAGGAATAACAGTAAAATGCAAACCTGTGTAGCTGCAATCCAGCTTGGGAATGGAATATTACCAGTGCCTTCCCCATCCTCTCTGTGCCCTCTGCAATTTCGTTGCCCTCTGAAGGTCATCTCCACCCTGATTTTGTGTTCTCTCATTATGTTCTTTACAGTTTTGCTACTTATGTATGCATTATAATTTTAATTTTGGAATCTAATATAAATGGAATAATATTGTATTCTTTTTGGTTATCAAATAATTTTTATTGTATATATTTAAGGTATACAATGTGATGTTTTTGTATGCATATACATAGTGAAATGATTACTACAGTCAAGTAAATGAGGCTATCCATCATCTCACATAGTTACCTTTCTTTTTCTTACTGGTAAGAGTTCCTAAAATGTACTCCTTTAGTGGATTTTTAATATACAATGAAATATTATTAACTGTAGTCCACATGCTATACATTAGGTCTCTAGACTTATTCATGTGCATAACTGCATCTTTGTACCTTTTGATTTATATCTCCCTATTCTCTTCTCCACCTCCGGTAACCGCATTTCTACTTTCTGCTACTACATAATTTTTCTTCTTTTTAGAGTCCACATATGAAGTTGTGCATCATTTGTCTTTCTCTGTCTGGATTATTTCACTTAACATAACGTCCTCCAGTTCATCCATCTTGTTGTAAATGGCAGGATCTCCTTTTTTAAGGCTGAATAGTATTCCATCAGGTGTGTAGTGTGTGTAGTATGTGTGTGTGTATACATATATATATATTCGTCACATTTTCTTTATCCATTCATCCCTTGATGGACACTTAAGTTGTTTCCATATCTTGGCTACTGTGAATAATAATGTCATTCCCATGAAATGGACATGGGAATGCAGGTGTCTTTACAAAGTGGTGATTTCATTTCCTTTGAGTATATATCCAGTAGAGACTGCTGGGTCATATGATAGGTCTATTTTTAATTTTGTTAGGTGCCTCCACACTTCTTTTTACAGTGGCTTCACCAATGTACATCCCCACCAACAATCCAACAATATACAAGGGTTCCATTTCGCCATAGCCTGGCCAACACTTACTATCTCTTATCTTTTTGATAATAGCCATCCTAGCAGGTATGAGGTGATATCTCATTGTGGTTTTTATTTGCATTTGTTTGATCACAAGAGACCAGAAGTAGCCATAACAATCTTGAGAAAGAAAACAAAGTTGGAGGCATCATACTTCCTGATTTTTAATTATATTACAAAGTAATAGTAATAAAAACAGTAACGTAGTAGCACAAAAATGGACACATGAACCATTGGAACATAATAGAGAGCCCAGAAATAGACCCAAACATATACAGTTAACTAATCTTTGACAAGGCCATCAAGAAGATAGAGTGAGGGAAAAGATAGTCTCTTCAATAAATGGGGCTGGGAAAATTGGATATCCACATGCAAAAGAATGGAACTGGGCCCATATCTTACACCATACACAAAAATCAACATAAAATGAGTTAAAGACCTAAATATAAGACCTGAAACTCTAAAATTCTTAAAAGAAACCATAGGGGAAAATCTCTTTGATGTTGACATTGACAATAATTTTTTGGATGTAATCCCAAAAGCACAGGCAATAAAAACAAAAATAAATAAGTGGGAGTACATCAATCTAAAGAGCTTCTGCACACTAAAGGAAACGATTAACAAAATGCAGACAGTCAATGGAGTGGGAGAAAATATTGGTGAACAATATGCCAGATAAGAAGTCAATATCCAAAATACATAAGGAACTTATACACCTCAATAACAAAAATTCAAATAATATGATTATAAAATGGGCAAATGACCTGAATAGATATTTCTCCAAAGAAGACATAAAAATGGACAATAGGTGTATGAAAAGATGCTCAACATCACTGTGTATTCTTTTATATCTTGATTTTTTCATTGAGCACTATATTCATGAGAATTTCCCATGTTGAAGCCTGTAGTTATAGTTCTTTCATTTTCACTATTTTAGCAATTTCTAGCTTATCTTTCTTCCCTCTCTCTGTCCCTCTCTCTGTTTCTCCCTGTATCCCTCATTCTGTTCCTCTCTTCCTCTCTCCTTCCATCCCTTTCTCCTCCTCCCTCCCTCTCTTCCTTTCTTCATTCCACATATATTAATTGAATTACTTCCATGTGCCAGACACTGTTCTAGGATCTGTGGGCAGACACAGCAGTAAATAAAACAAGATCAAAATACCTGCCCTCACGGAGATTAAGTTTTAGGTAGAGATGTAGATGTGTAGATGTTAAAAAAAATTGTTACAATATCCCTATGTTAGCCATTATGAATTGTTACATAGAAAAGTAAGGATGAAAAGGGTTGGGGAGCCTGGTATGCAGAGATGGTTTACAACATTAAAAAGGATGGTTGAGGAATATAACACAACTTATTTATCTGTTCTTCTGCTGATGGACCCTTGGTTGTTTCCTTTTGAGGCCATTATGAACAATACTTGTACATGTCTTCTGCTGCAAAAGTGCAGAAATATCTCTGAGGTATGTATTCCTAGGGGTGGAATTCTGGATTTTCTAGAAAAGACCAAGTTGTTTTTCAGTGATAATGATTTATTCATCTTTGCATCTTCAGTACCTAGCATAGTGCTTGGCACCAAGTTGGGCTAACATTTGCTTGAGCAAGTACTACTTCATTGTAGAAACAAGAACAAAAGGGGCTGAACGTTCATATCTACTTTGTCATATTAATTGTGCTCTGCTGTTTACACGTGTACCTTGGATGGAAAGCAGAAATCAGCCTTTTGTTTGTTTTCTGTGCTAAACTACTCTGAGAGAAATGCCTTCTGCCATTTGCTGAGTTCCTATTGGCTGTGACAATTGGGGTTGCTAATGCCTCTTTAACGATAAAGGAACCCTGCAGGTAGCTTCTAGCTGTTTATTGCAAGTATTTCTCACTCTCCTGTTTGAAACAATCCTCAAAGAAGCTGAGTTCTCTTTAGAGGTTGTCATCCCTCCTTTCTTTTATGTGCCTGGCTCCTAGCTTGTCTGAAGAGTGTGCATCCTCCAGCTTCCTGTATGGAGTCAGAAGTCTCCACTTGAACTTGCCCCTTTGAAAGTTCCTGTTGGGCTGATGTTTTGGCAAGCAGAATGTTGCACTTTAAAACTGATCCTTCTTTGCTTGTGGAAAATGAATCTAAGTTACTTGGGGAATTATTTGGGCTTGGGAAGACTTGATGCCTCATAAAACAAAGTTCTGGGCTGAAATACTGTTGAAATATGTCAAGCTGCAGAGTGGTGCCTTTACTTTCTAAATATTTCAAATAAAAGTGGGTGCTTATATCCAGTCACTCTGTGTATGTGTGTTTCATGTTTTTAAGATTCAGCATAAGCATTTAAAATAAATTCATGTCTTATGAAGCCCTTTTAAATACAGTCATTGGAAACTGTTCTTCCTGGTTAGCACATTTAACAGATGAATTATGAGTGCATGTTTTGTAGTGATTCTTTCTGATATATATTGAAGGATTTACTTACCAGATAACTTTCTTTATTAAAAGTGGTATAAAATATTCTTCCTATCAAAGGGTTCTTGAGGTATATATCATTAGATTTCTGCCTACTTCCCTCCTTCCTGCATTATTAAAAAAAGTCATAATATGCATTATTATCATATTAATGGAAAACAACAGAATTGGATTTTTTTGCCATTTTAGTATAAACGGTCATTCTTAAATTCTAGTTCTAACTTTTAAGAATAATTGTCACTTTTGATCAAGTAGATAGGACAATTATGATGCCAAAAATATCTGTATGTGTTTGTGTGTGTGTATACAATATATTTAGTGAAACTTGCTCTTGGTTTTTATCCAGAAATACACTGAAAGTAGATGGCAGTGTTCATGAGATTATCGAATAAATAAATATTACTAGTGAATAGGTACACACTCCTAACATAAGTTATAGCAAGAAATGAAAAAGGAATTAAAAAAAAAACACCAAGAACTGCTGGTAAGTAAAGGAAGAAAATATCTTATTCATCATTTAAGTTAACTGCTCTGTGAGCTGGGATGTCACTTTCTCCCCTCCTCTTAGTTTGAATCTAGTCCAGTATCCAGGATGCCAAATGACTTTCAGAAAGATTTCCGACTCTAAAGCCACAGACGTCCATTTAGCCAGAGTTGTATGGATGGATATACAATTTGGTGCACAATATGCCTGAAATACATTCAAAATGTTACAAGGTTTCCTCTTTGGCTGCAGTCCTAATGATGCACAGCACTGATATTAAAAGGCCCAGTAACTGTTATGTGGTCTCTCTGAAAAACAAAACAGTTTAAATGTTTCGACACGTAAAAATACTGCAGTGTATTTGTGTGTGTCTTCTTTTTGAAATGAAGATACAATTTTGTAAGAGTAAATAAGCATTTGTAGGCGTTTCCAGTATGCTGCTCTTAAAATAACAGTAATAAAAATAAATTTTCCTATTTTAGAAGGAAAAAGGCTTATGATTATTCCTATTAAAGTGAATGAGAGTTGGCTGTCTTTCTGATATGATTTTTCCATGCCATAAAAATATGATTAGCTTGTGCTTAAAAAAAAATTGTCAAATATCTATGAAGAAAATATCCATCGAAAACTAGACTATTTCTAGCATAACACTATGTTTTTATGGTACTTGAAGCTGAGGAAAGGAAATACTCAAATGGAAGGAAACCTTCATCTTCATTCAGCCAAACTAACTCACCATTTGGTTATAAGTGATTGTTAAAGGAGAAAAGGGAACATGTAGCCTTTGTTAGAGACCCTCTGTGTCAGATTGTAGTAGTCAGGGCTCCCTGGAGAAACAGAACTAAGAGAAGGTGTATATATATATATATATATATATATAGAGAGAGAGAGAGAGAGAGAGAGAGAGAGAGAGAGAGACAGAGAGACAGAGAGAGACAGAGAGAAAGAGATTAGTTGTAAGAAATTGGTCCCACAATTATGGAGGCTGACAAATGCTACTGTCTGCAGTCGGCAGGCCTCACTGAAATCCAGGAGAGCTCATGGTACTCTTTTAATCTTTTAGTCTGAAGGCCAACAGCCTTGAGACCCAGGATGGGCCAATAGTTCAGTTCAAGTCCACAGGCGGGAAAGAACTGGTGTCTCAGTTTAAGGCAGTCAAGCAGGAGCAGTTTTCTTTTACCAACCGGAGGCTCAGTGGTCTTGTTCTCTTTCAGTCTTCAACTGATGGGATGAAGGCGACACCCACGGGAGGGAGTAGAGTCTGCTTTACTCAATCTACTGATTCAAATGTTAATCTCATCCAAAAACACCCTCACAGAAACACACAGAATAATGTTTGACCAAAGATCTGGGTGCTCCCTGGCCTAGTATGTGACATATAAAGTTAATCATCATTACACATGTAAAAAAAAAAAGATGTTTTCTTTAAAGGATAGGAAGAATAAAACATAGAAGACAGGAAATTAATGACATTTACAGGAGTCTAACTTGGAAAATTTACATCTTTTCCATGTCCTGTATTGAAAATAAAAGACGGAGTAAAATGCTTCAGGATGTAGATACTTTTAGGTTTTAGAAAGAGAAGAGTGTGCGGTCCAGTCTCACTATTGTATTGAAAGAGAATTTAAATGGGAATAAGACTGAAATTGCACAGGCTTTCCCAGGACCTATGCTCCGCTACCTTTTTTATTGGAGCATAAGTAATAAAACTAAACAACCAGCATTTCAATTATAAGTTCAGTTGGCAAAGGAGCACTGGCTTCTCCTGTTTTATTTAGTCAAGCCAACTTAAGAACACCAAACAATAGTTGAGTAATTTTCCCCAAGGATGTCTGTAAAGCATTTGATTCAATTCAGCCAACTTGAGCAGCAACCACGTGCACTGCACTGAGCTAGGTGTGGTTACAGGGAACATGACTCAGAGCAAACACTCTGGGAGAAAAAGGACCTTGTCTTTCTAAACATGAACATAAATTTTGGGACCTAGACCCTGGTTCTGAACCCATAAATTACATATTTTGTACCAGAAGCAAGTTTTTGAGAAACATATTTTATTGCAAATGAATAAATATTACAAGCATTTGGAAAGGCAAATGTCTAGTTTTCTGTAGTCTCCAAAGGGGTTTCACATGGTACAAGCTTCTTAGCTAGGGTTGTGTGAAATTCAGGGTCCTGTATTCTATTTCCTGCCTTTCTTGACCTATTTATGGTGACTTGCCTTTCTCCTGGGGACTTCCAAATCATTTCTGAAATAAATGTTGTTTTTATATATATAGAAAGGTTGTCAAAGGAGGTTTATTGCAGAGCCCTTTATTCCCCAAGTCAGTGAGTCACACAGGGTCCTTTTCGTGAGGAATCTCAGAGAACAGTCATGTTGATCTGTTTGATACGATGCCACACTCACGACAATTTTGAATCTGTTGCGTTGGGAGGGAAACAGCACACTGGATTTTACCTACTTGAGCAGCTCATCAGCATCATTTTTTTGGAACAATTTTTTCCTTCAGACCAAAAGATATCTTTAGATGAATTTCATTTATATTTGGGCAAACCATCTAATTTTCCTGGCCTCCGTTTCCTGATGTGTAAGATGAAGGGAGTTACTTCGGTACTCACTAACTTTCCCTCCAATCCAAATCTGTGCAGATAATTAATGACTGCTGTACTTCTAGATTTCTACTTAACTCATGAATTTTACTAATATAAAAAAAGGGATTTGGCCAGGTGTGGTGGCTCACACCTGTAATCCCAGCACTCTGGGAGGCTGAGCCAGGAGTTTACTTGAGGCCAGGAGTTCCAGGCTGCAGTGAGCTATCATTGCACCACAGCACTCCAACCCGTGCCACAGAATGAGACCCTGTTTTTAAAAAAAATTCTTTTTTTCCCTTCTACAGAATAGAACATTAAATATTTTTGAAATTTTGCATTTTCCTTTCTTTATTCTTCCTCACAGAAAAGCTATTTGAACTGGATTGAATTAATAATTAGAAGATGTGAGTGTCTGCTTGCAGATCAGCAGTGGCTGCTAGCTGGGAATCTAGGTGATTTTCACCAAGAGCCTTTTGTCTCTCTTTTATTCCTGTCTCTTTCTTGTTGTTGTTAGAATTGTGCTTTTCTGCTGAATACACAGTGAGCACGTCCAAGATGAAGGAGGTGCCCAGAGTCTGAAGTTGCTCAGCTCCATTCAAGGCACAGACCTGGGCTACCTTGTCCTGCAGTGGCCCCAGTACTTGTGCCAGTGTTCAAGAAAGTCATTTCTGCATGGTCATTTTCTGCAGCTCCACGAACTCCTCTGCCTGGACTTGGGAGAACAGTTGCCCCTCATTTGACTCACTGTGTGGGCTGCTTCCTTTTGAGCTTCTGGCTTATGTGCCTTAGTTTTTATGAAATGAAACTTTAAAATGTCATTGTTTTAGCAGCTAAACATCTGTGTTCCACAAGTAGCTTCAAATCCCGAAATGGAACTGAAATCACAAAACCTAACCAAGGGTTTGACTGCCACTTAAATCAATGGCCTTTAAATTTCTTTTTCCCTTTCTAAACAATGCCTCTTAACTAGCAGAATAGAAACTGTGATAAATGCCCTCAGTTGGCCAGCCTTTCTTTAAAATTATACTAGCAACAATGAGAGGGACTTTTCTGGGTGAATAACCGAAGACTTCTAAACCTTGACCCACCCCCGGGGTCCTTGGAACATGAGCTAGTGCAGGGTGCTAAAAGATGAAGATGAAAATATTTGCTTTAAAATAGAAAGGTAAAAATAGGGTTAAAGAAAGTGATTTGAATCTAGTGGGTTTCCTCCTCCACAAATATGGAAAATAAAAGAATTTGACCAGTGTATGGTTAGACTTTTTCAGAGGAAATATTTTCATTTTTCTTTCTATCACTGTTTACTTTCATGTCAGTTGGTAGTGTGGCATTATTGAGCAGATGACATTTAGATGACGTTGATGTGGGTGGGTCTGGAATTGCCCCAGGGACACCTCAAGACCATAAAGAAGAGGTGATGGAGCCTTTTGGGTTAGGGCCCCTTTGCCACTTGTGGCCGTCTCCCCTCTCCTCAGTGATGCTTCCTCCCTGGCTGTGGGGCTCAGCAGTGCGGTGGCAGATGCCATTGCCCTTGTGGCCAGGCAGAAAAGGCGAATGAGCACTTCCTCTGGGGTGGGGATGGGGTGGAACAGACTGTTGCAAACTAACCTGCAAATGCCCCAACTCTAACCCTGTTATTAGCACATAGAATTAACCCAGAATTCTCAGAGCTTCCAGTTCCGGTTTTTCAAGCAGTTCTAGAAATCTGTGTTATTAGGTGAAATATCCAACTTTTAAATATTTAATTTTTTAAAAAAATACCAAGTGGGCTAAACCAAAAATTTCTGTGACTCACTAGTTTTTGACATTGAGTGTCAGAACTCCTGGGTTCATCCAAATGCTATTAATATTTACTGTTCCAACAAATTTGGGGTAGTAATGTAATCTTCCTGAGGCTTTTTTTTTTATTTTTCGAAGTTGAAATAATAATGCTTACTTTAGAAAATAATGAGGATAAATGGGAATGATCTGTAATTGTGATGTCTTCTGGCAGTTTTAAACATTACGTGTGAGGATCAATCATACTAACATTTGGAAGAGCTTCAGCAGAAACACCCTTGTGGCCTCGACTTGTGCCAGCTGCATCAGTGTGTTCCACTGGCTGAAAGGTGCGCTGGACTCCAGTGGGCTGGAATTGACCTGGCGCCTCTGCCGAAATACCCAGCAGAAGCCAGTAACCAGCAGCTCTGTTGAGTGTCGTCTTTGACTTTGCAAAGCCTGATTGTATCTAGATTATGGACTGCCAAACGTAAGGGCAGATATGTCCCTCGGTGTGGGGAATTTGGGGATATGTATGGCTGCAGTTCTGGACTTTGAATGGACCCAGTAATGCTGGCTCTATATTGCTGACCATTGACTCAGAAAGCAGATGGCTTAAAGCAGGGTTAGGATGACTATCTGGGAGGCTGAGGTGGAGGATGGCTTTAGGCTGGGAGTTTGAGACTACCTTGGGTAACATGGCAAGATCCTATTTCTAAAATAACTTTAAAACTTAGCTGTTCTGGGCACGGTAGCTCACGCCTGTAATCCCAGCACTCTGGGAAGCTAAGACGGGAGGATCACTTGAGCTCAGGAGTTCAAGACCACTTTGAGCAAGAGCGAGACCCCGTCTCTACTAAAAATAGAAAAATTAGCCAGTGGTCATGGTGCAGTAGTCCCAGCTACCAGGGAGCCTGAGACGAGAGGATCACTTGAGCCTAGGAGTTTGAGATTGCAGTGAGCTATGATGACACCACTGCACTTTACCCAGGGTGACCGAACAAGACTCTGTCTCAAAAAAAAAAAAAAAAAATTAGCTGGGTGTGGTGGCACATTCTTGTAGTCCCAGCCACTTGGGTCAGGAAGCTGAGGATCATTTGAGGAGGATCATTTGAACCCAAGAATTTAAGGCTTTGGTGTGCTATGATCATGCCACTGTACTTCGGTCCAGGTGACAGAGCATGACCCCATCTCTATTAAAACAGAAAAAAAAAAGGATTAGGATGAGGACATGGAGGCTGCAAGGCGCAGCCTGTAATCTGCCTGTTCCCTTCATACCCACCAGTACACCAGTATGCTCCTTACCCTTTCTATTTTTTCACAATTAAAGGAAGACCTCTCTTGGTTTATATTAACCCAAGTTTGCCCACATAGACATAGAATTGTTCTTTGCTAGAGGGAAGATCAGAAAGGTATGCAGAGAATATGCCTCACTCTGGGTTCTAAAAAGGCCCTGCCAGATCCCAAACTCCTCAGGCAAAGTTAATCACCTTCCCTTCCCCCAACTGTGTCCTGCAGTAGTACCTGGATATACCTCTGTGATTTCACTGTTTTGTGTATAGCAGATGTTTGTCTTCCATAATAGACTGTGAAATCTTCGAAGGGAGACAGTATGAATGTTATTTATTTTTAATTCTAAGGCCCAGTGAGCAATATAGTAGCTTCAAAAAACATTTACTCCATTGCACTGAGAGACTCTGAGCCCTCCATGTCTTTGAGTCTCTGGAGGCTGTCTAATATCTAAAAAGGACGTGCATTTTCATTTACTCTAAAAAGAGAGTTAGAAGGAAGGGGTGACAAGAAATACAACAGTACCAGGTTTCAAAGAAGGGTTCTCAATCTTGCAGATAAGATGCTTAAGCTAGATCAGGAAAAGGAAAAGATTTTTTTTTTTTAAACTAAACTTTTGAATCACAGTGAAACAACAGGTTTACTATGCTTGATAGAATAGAGGAGAGAAGGTATAGCGGGTTTTTTATGAAGGCGATTTTGGCTGAAGCGGGCATCCTGTAGCAGGGACCACTCAGTACTACAAAGGGAGGCAATGTTATTGTCACAGTATGGAATATTTTTTGTTTCCCCAGAAACAGGATGGTCTTGTATAAGCAGTGACTTCCACCGATGTAAATCAGATAGGGTTGTGTTATTAGGGGATGCTCTGGTCACCTATTGGATGCTTCAGCTGGTGGGTACTCAGGAGTAATGGCAGAATGCCTCCGATCTCTGAAGACCATGATGTAAGGTCATCAGGGCAAATTGATATTTTATCACATGGTCTTTGACTGATACTATCATAAATGCAGAAAAGTATCAATGAACATTTGTACTACTTCCCTCAACTTTCCCACCCAAAACATAAAAGGTAATAGCTGGAAACTTTTGAGTCATATAAACATATCATAAAGTTGATATATAGAAATGAATATTGTCCTTACATTTGCTATCTTGCTGAGATAGAATGAAGCCCATAATTTCTTTATTTCAAGGAAATTCTTTGAGACTTCTGAATGCAGTTTATTTTCCCAGAAATCCTTTGGTAGCTTTTTATTGTCTATACCTGTCATTATTGTTATTTCATAAATATTATAAATATTTGACAACTCTTGCAGGTGAAATAACTCTATAGTAATATATATCTTTTAGAATTCAGAAACATTTTGTGAATACATAAACTGTACAATCTCCAAGATGGTTTATAATATAACAGTTTGGGTTTAAAAATAAACTTTAATGCCTCCACTGTAAAAGCGTAAAGGGATAAAATATGGTTTAACAACAGAAGTACTTGTTGAGCAGGAATTTATCAGGTTCTATAACATAATTCAGGTTCAACTTAATACTCCTCAACATAAGAGAAAGATGTATTTTAGAGTGAAATAAATTCAAATCCTAGCAGGCTTTGAGTACGTACTTCATAGTGATAGAGTAGATGCTGTCTGTGTGCTAATATTTCTGCACTATTGAAATTAGTTTAAGACTAAAAATAAGCAATGAAGAATTGAAGTAGGCCAGTAACTCCATTATTCATGCATGCACTGGACATTGCTGTATGAAGAAAGTTCTGTTTGCTTCAAGGTAATGTTTTACCATGCATTGGTATTTAATATTTAATGCTGGAGAGAGTGAGCCAGTGAGCCTGCCTATGTGGGGTACTTGTAAGCGTGCACTAAGTATTGTACTTGGGCTTTGGGCTGGAATGTTCTGATAGCTGCCAACCTTAGGTCATTTGCTTTAAATAAAATACAAGGGCTTTTTGGGGTAGGAATTGTAATTGTGCAAAGTAAGAAAAGGAAAACAGCATAAAATGAAATAGATTTTTCGGAAGCATGGAGAGTACTAAACTGGTTGCTCATATCTTTAAGTCATCTGGACTGAAAATCTTTGTAGTCATTTTCGATTCTTTGCTGTGGTTCTCAACCAGGGCATTTTTGCCTCCCAGGAGACATCTGGTTCTCTGTAGACATTTTTGGTTGTCACCATTGGGGGAGAAGGGGTGAGTGCTGCTGCAATCTGGTGGGTAGAAGCTAGAGATGACGCTAAACATCCTACAATGCACAGGATAGCCTCCGCAACAAAGAATTATCCCGCCCAAAATGTTACAGTGTGGAGACTGAGAAACTCCAGATTAGAAAAAGCTAAATTCAAGAAATCACATTTCAAGTTTCTCTTAGCCTGAGTGACAAAGTAGTCGAAGCCTGCCTCCTACTTATGCTGACAGGAAGATATGTTTTCATATACACTTACCTCTCTTTGAGAACTTATTTATTTAATCTTATCACTTGTATTTGCTTGCTTTGCCTTTTTCTTGAAATATAATATGAAACAAATCTAAAGTTTGATTGTTGGGTAAGTCCTAGCCAGGAATTGAAAATCCCACGAACAAGGGTGTTTTCTTGGTTCTTTTCAGTTGTAATGGCTTTGTGCTTTTAGTGATCAGGAGAGACGTATTCCTGTGAGTCCTTTTGTGTCGAAGGCATAAATCGTTGGCCGTATTATTTTAGATTAGATTTCTCTTCTGGTGGCTTTGTATTATAAGTCTGTGATAATAAGTGAGTATTTCTTTACTCTCAAAAATGTTTTTGTGTCTTTCTCCTCTTTTTTTTTTTTTTGGACTGCCTTGCAGAACATTTCATTTCCTATGAAGAATGGCTGGTAACTGTAGCTTTTCCTCACATCTTATACTTCAACTATTTTCAAGCTGGCGTGCAATCACATAAGCAGAATGAAATGTATTAAGTGCTTGTTTATGTCTGTTGGGAAATATGGTGTAATGTGTAGCTACTTATTTTTTTTTGTTTTAGCACGATACTGGTCTCAATGCACACCAGTCTAGGCAGCAAAGAACTGTAGTTTCCACAAAAGAATAAGAGACGTACAAACATAGAGTTAAATTATTGGCAACTGACATTCCCGGTCCTCAACAGCACATTTTCTCTATTCCCTGCTACAGTCTACACTGTGATTTTTTGTATCTGATTTATATTTTTAAATGGAAACAAGGTTTAGTGATTCATTAAGTAATGTCAAAAGTAACAGTTGCTGGAGAAATTCTCAATATTATATCTTTTTTAAGCATCAAACTGGTTTTATAGCAAACCACTTTCACTGAATGTGAAAGGAGATGACTTATAAATCTTAGCAGTTAAAGTTTCATAGTAGAATGATAACGTGCAAATAGCTAGACTTCATAAATGAGCAAGAAGCTATATCTTTGGAAGTAAGAATAATATTTATGTTGTTCGTGCTCAGCATATGGCAAAATTCACCAGGCAAAGAAACAGTTGATATAAAGGTTTTGCTTAACTGAACGGCTGGTGTGGATCACTGACATTTAAGATACTTTTAAAATGATTTTTTTTTTTGTCCTTAGTAACTCGATGGAACCATAATGTTTAGATGAGGTAGTTGGCTGAGGTCTGGGTAATCAGTTTGAATAATCATTCCCAACTATTTATACATCTCATTATAGTAGTCGTCATAGTCTTTCTGCTACTCTGATTGTATACCTTCCTGTCTTTCCTGTTATTTTGTTACTGCCCCAAGGGCAGGACACTTTCTGATCATCTTTGTATCTGAGCTTCCCCTAATACGGTGGCGTGAACATAGTGAACATTAAAAGGTTTTTTTTTAAAAAAATAAAAGTTGAGTTAAATTGAAAGAAAACAGTATCAATTTGTTCACCGTAAAGGTTTTATTAAACAGAAAGAATCCAGTATCAGTCTTTTGAGAGGCAGCCTGTATGACAGTCTCTCCTAAAAGCCTTGCTTCATTTTAATCTGCCTCCCATGAAACTACTTCTGACAAGTGTGGCCCATCCACTTATTCTTTATAGTCCTGCGACCAGCCACATCCTGTGCCCAGGCCCTCGGGTCCCTCCCATGTGGCATTGATTATCTACATCAGAGTATCTGGGTTGTTCAGAGAGTGGCTTGCATCATCCCCAGGGGCAGGAGGGCATTTATTTTCTTCCCCTGTGAGTGTGAGCTTCCTGTGGGCATTAATTGTCTTATCAGAAAAGTCAGGTGATGTGGAAAGTATCTACATGACGGAGAGTAATAGGTTCTCCACTTGGCTACCTGCACTGCATCATCATTCAGGAAGGCTTTGAAAGGGATCCATTCCAGGGGACACGATCATTCTCAAATAAATTAAAATGGATTCTAGTTTTTTTTTGGTTCTGATTCCTGTAATGCAACATTACTATTCCTTTATAAAACCTTGTGTATGTGTGTATCTATGTATTTATAGACTTAAGGATATAGTAATTTGGAGGCCTTGAGGCCTACAGATACTCTTTGGTCAAATTCCTGTTCTAAAATTATTAAGAAAAGTGAAGCGAGAGGGTCTGGTTAAATATTTTCCAAATACGATCTGCTGTATTTTTTAGCCACTGTACATCTCCAAGGAACTCTTCCTTCATGCTTTAATCTGTGGTCATGTTTAGTCCAAACCTCATACGTTATAAAAATAATTACAAGTCATCGAGGTTGATGTCCATGTTTCCTAACAATAATTATACCCTTATAATCTTGTCTGTTTTGAAAAAATTGTTGTATATTGCAGATTTACATGAAGCTGTTTTTCTCCAGCACCTGTGGTTTTTGTTCTTTGGATTCTGATTCCTTGTTTATGGGATGTGTGGTCATGGATGTAATGTGGGAACGTAGGCCCTTGCAGGTGTTTCCCTTGGCTGATAGGAATGCTGTAGTTCGTCCAGAGAAATATAGATGTTAACTGGCCATCACCCATAACATAAAACGCTTCTTTATTATACTGGGAAAGGGCCTAGAGATATTCTTTTGAGAATAGAGAAATTTCTGAAACTTTCTGCCAAAAAAAAAATCTTTTAATATAAAAGAGAGGAGTGGAGTACAGTATGTGAGTCATGTTTTGAAATAACTAATAGATTTCTTGAGATGAGACACAACAATGCATTGAAAAACAATTCCCTTTAGGTGGTAATTAGGATGTAGTTCCCAGTAGACAGAGATTTGATCTCAAAGAAAAACAGTGTCACTCCTGGCATGGTACCAGATATCAAGAAGGACATCAGCGAGTCTGACTGGTCAGCCTTTTGGGGGATTTTGTGTAAACCAAGAGGACTTTGAAACTTAGGCAAAGTCTCATCAAAGTAATCCATAGTTACAGCCTCAGGTATAGTCCTGGAAGTCTGAAGAGCACCAAATGTCTACGCCATCCAGTGTTTTCAGCAATGGACCCCTCATGAAATTTCCATGTCTCCCATGATTCTGCAAGAGATCCAGAATACTTTTATAACTTGAGCAGGAAATAGCACAATCACCATTTGTTTAAAAGGAAAATTGATACAATTCCAGTCCCATCTGAAGCAACACAGGTGTACTAATTCTGCAAAACAAAAATGTTAAACTTCTCCTGTCTCATGCCCTCTAAGCAAAAAAATGTTTAGTGGTGAAATTAACTTGAGATGAATGTTTTTGGATCAGCTAAATGTTTATGGATGGCTTTGCTATCCATGACATGGAATATCTTGATGAAAAGTAAATTATTCAGCTGTTTTAGTCATTCATGTTTTCCAAATGAGTCTGCATGTTTGTCTTCAAATAGATACGTGTAGATATACAGCTGTTGCCAAGATGCATTGATTTTTGGTGGACATTAATGTATTATTTTGTTGATATTTAACAGTGTCATGTTCTTTAGCCTTTCATCTTCTCAGATCTCTTGGTCTCAACGTCTTTAGACTTACAGGTTGCTAACTGCATGTGGGAGGCTGACAATATTAGAGAGGGAAGTGGTGCTGTTCCTCCCCTTTCAGGAAAACATAGAGGAAGAGGTTTTATACTCTCTTACTTAGGTGAAACCATATTTAAGTTAAGACTTGCTCCCCTAGGCAGTATTTGGCCAGACATAATGTAGGAAGTGAATTTCTTGAGGGGAATTTGAATATGTTACCTTTGGGCTCTGTAAATAATTGGCATCCCAGAGGCACCTAGGACCCCAGGGTGCTCTGCTTCTCCCACAGGCCACAATTTGCCCATTAGTAGGTGGCATGAGAATCTAGTCCATAATTCCTTATCGAGAAAAACAACATGTATGAAGGGAAATAATGAAAGTTATAAAACACAGATGCTTTCCTTAACTAAAAAAAATTGCTTTACAAAAGTATAAAAAATCATATTTCAAAATAAGGCAATTCTGGTCTCTTTATTATTTTGTCACAGTGTGTTCTAGTTACTGTTGCAACATTAAAAAAAATCACCTTAAAACTTAGTGGCTTAAACAATGGTCATTGTTTTATGATCTCTTTTCAGTTTTTGTGGGTCAGGGTTTTTGTGTCTTGGTGGAGTAGTTCTGGAGCCAGTCTGTGGCTGGGGATGACACACCAGAACTGGAACAGCTCTGTATAGGACTGGCATATTCTCTCTTTCTCTCTCTTTTCATAGGGTCTCAGGCCTCTCCACCTGGTCTCTCCATGTGGGCTAGTTGGGCTTCCTCATAAAATGGTAGTCTCAGGACAGTAAACTGCTTACATGGCAAAAGAAGATTTCAGGAGTGGTTATTGCAGTGACAAGGGGAAACAGCATTGGCTTTTATGACTTAGCCTCAGAGATCATGTGGTGTCACTCGTGAGCATTTTATTGATTTCTCTAGATTGAATGTTTATGTCCCTCCCAAATTCATTTGTCGAAGCCCAACATCCATGTAATAGTAATGGGAGAGTCTTTGGGAGGTAATTAGGATTAAATGAGATCATGAGAATGGAGCCCCCGTGATGGGATTAGTGTCCTTACAGGAAGATGAAAAGACCAAAGCTCCCCTCTCTTTACCATGTGAAGATACAGCAAGAAGGTGGCCCTCTGTAAACCAGGAAGAGGGCTCTCACTAAGAGCTTGACCCTACTGTCACCCTAATCTCTAACTTCCAGTCTCTAGAACTGTGAGAAATAAATGCCCGTTGTCTGAGCCACCCAGTCCATGACATTTTGTCATAGCAGCACAAGTGAACTCTGGTTAAAAGTGAGTCACAGGCCTGGCTCGATTCAAGGGTAGGAGAGAATCAGACTCCTTCTATTGATAGAGGTATGGCAGGGTATAGAGTCCTTGTGAAAGAGGGGATAATGTGTGCTCATTTTTGGAAAATATGATCTGCCTCACATTGTTTTTTAATTTCTCAAAAAAAAAAAAGTTTTGTTCTCTGTTCCTGGATAAGCAAACTGAGAAGACATCCTTTTACAGTCTTTAAGCATATCTTGCACTGTTTGACTCCTCCTTTCTTTTGCCTGCCTGGGAGAAAATATCAACAATGTGAAAATAACTCTCTGGGTCAGGGAGTGTTGAAGATGACGGCCCCAAAGATTCTCACAAACGACCTTCTCTGGGTGTGTCTCCAGGCCACAAAGGTCCTTGCTACTCATGGTATATCTCAGTTGTCCAGGTGAGCAGAATCATGGGCCTGGAGAATGTTGCAGTGACACTGATGGATGCATGGCTAGAAGGGGACATGGCAGACAGGAGGTACCCCACTCTGAGCTGGCCAGGTGACCCAGCAGAGGCATCTGTCTAGCTCCGGGATTAAGAGTTATGCTAACCACTTGTCATGGTTGACTAGTTCTGGCACCCAGAGACAGATCCCACTTGCTAATGAGCAGAGACCACTTGCTTCCTCTCATAACCAAGGGCACACTTGAAGGGGCATCATAGTTGAAAAGTCCTCAAAAAATTGTACTGGAGGCCAGTTTGATATATTGATTCATTTTACTTAGAAGTCTACTCAGTATCACATTAGGCATACCAAATGTCATTTTTAATGATCAGATCAACAATTCACTGACTAGCGGATTCACTAGTTATTCTTTATTATGTAATTGTTTATTTCAGATTAATCCTTTACAGGGAGCTTGAGGGTGCTTGAGAGACCCAATTCAAATCAACACTAGCTGATGCCCACCACTCCTCCAGTATCCCACCTCTCACCCCTGGGCTGTGTGGGAATGAGGGCTGGGAAAGCAAGCTGGTTTCTGCCAGATACTCAGCTCTCTCCCAGCAGCCCAAACCCTACTCCTGACATAAACCCTCTGAACATGAGCTTGCTCTGACCTCACTCCTTACACTAAAATACATCCCACATAGATGAAAGATTGAAATGCATGCACTGAAAATTGAAGAGGTACTAGATGAACATAAGCATACTTTTTTTTATTTTTTACTCTGGATTAAAGAAATCTGCTTAATAATATTAGGATTATGTTGAAATCATGAATCAATTTCATCTTCTCTGTTCTTGTATGTAGGGAAAAAAAGAGAGAAATCTATATATTTATACAAAAGTAACTCCATGTATGTTACTCTGTACATGTGGGATCGTGCCTCATATGCCATCTGTGACCACCTGTCGTTCAACAGTGTCAGAGACATGTTGCCATGCCAATGAAAGCATAGGATTTTAAAGTTTGTATAATCTTCCTTTGGATGCCAGTGATCATTTACTTAACCAATTCCATGTTATTCTCCTTTTTTCACTCATGTAAATGATTTGACGAAAAGCCTGGGTTGTAGTACGTTTAGGACTTGTACAGTTTCTTAGGCTCAATTCTGAGAAGTCTGGCTGGGTCAAAAACTGTTTTTAAATGTGATATACGATGTCCAATTGCCCTCCACAAATGTGGACCAGTTTCCACTCTACTGAGGGCTGCAGAGTGCTATGGCCCCTCCTTCTGCTAATGGGGGTTTGGGCAATCTTTCCAAATCTTTCATAGACTCACTAACAAAAAGTTTTTCCCTCTTATTTCTATTTTAATTTTTATCATTATCATTGAGATGGAACATTTTCACGTATTCACTGACCGCTTCTGTGTTTTCTTCAGCGAATAGGCTAATCCTGTCCTTTGCTCATTTTTATGTTGGGATTTTTATTTTCTAATATTTAATAATAACCATTCTTTGTCCATAAAATGTGTTATTAATATTTTTTACAGGTTTTTTTTTCTTTTTTGTCTTTCAACTCTCTATATGGTGGTTTTTGGTTATTTTATTTTTTCTTTCTTCCTTCCTATTTCCTTTCTTCCTGTATGTGCTTTATTCTGAGTTTTCTGTTTTAAATCTCTTTCTTTTTTTTTGCTATCTGGAAGTTTTACCTTATTATTAGGTCATATTTATGCACCATTTCCTATGTGGTTTGAGCATTTCCTAATATGATTAAATAGATTTCTCTAACTCAGATTAAAAAAACTTTTATGCCTACGTTCTTCTAGTACCCCTTCAATTTTCAGTGTATTCATTTTCAATCATTCATTTATCTGGAATATATTTTAGTATAAACAGTGAGGTAAGATCTAGCCTTCTTATTTTTCTAAATTGCTAGCCAGTTGTCCCAAAACATTCCATCATCCATCGTTCAATAGACTACATTTATATGCAATTTGAGTTTCCTTTAACTACTTGGGCATTTCTCATTGCTTTTGGAGCACAGACCTCTGTCCTGAAGGTGCCTTGCAAGTCTTGCATAGTCTTCCTTCTTCTCACACTTTGTCATTGCTTCCTTGTGAGCCTCTTTAGCTTCTGAATACGTCATGCTCCTTTCTTGGGGCCTTTGCTCAGGCTGTTCCTCTGCCTGACACGTTCCACACCCAAATTCCTCTCTGGCCTTCAGGTTACCTCTTAAGCATCAAAGGCAGCCTTCCTTGATTTGTAGTTCCTTAAATAGGGCCTCCCTTCCCCCTCCCTTTTCCTTCCCTCCCTTCTCCATCCCTTCCCTTCCTCTTGTCCTTAGTTATAACTTACATATTTATTAGTGTGTAAGAAACTCTACTCTATCAAGGACTCTGATTTTGCTTACAAGATCCCCATCTTTGCTAAGATCTCCATCACTAGCCACATGGTTGGCATTTGATGGATATTTCTTGGATGTTCAATGAATAAATGAATAGATGGATGGTCAGTCTTAATATTCTTGTTTGTGTATTAGATATTTTTATCTAAGTATGTATTAAGATATAATGAGATGGGCTGGGCTAAAGTTTACTTCTGGGATATGTCTGAAGAAGAGATTTGTGATAAGGCTTGCCTGATCTTGAAGCTCCTTTGATTTCCAACCCTGGATTAGATTTAGATAACCTCTATTCTGGCCCTTGGGTCAGACACAGTTATAAGGTTTCAAGGCTCCATGTCTGCAGGGTTGGCTGATTGTACCACTTGGGGACCACTGGCAGCAGCTCAGCTCGTCTCACCTGCTGCTTGCCTGGTTCTTGAGGGCTTCCTTCCTGGTTCATGCATTCTGTGATAGATTTAGGAGTTGCCAGTGCTGGATCTTAGCCTGAAACAGTCAACTTTCTGGTCTCTTGGTTTTCCTGGAAAAAAATTATAAAGAAGAATCATCAGAGGATCCTAGGACCAAACTCTGATAGACTGGAACCATTTGATTAGAAAATCCAGAGTGAAAAGGCAGGCTCCTGGGAGACTGTTTAATGCCCTTGGGAAAAATAATTCTTTTAAAATAAATGGCAGTCTCATTTGCCTCAATAAGCATATGCTGTTAGTACAAATTAATTTTGTGGAGTCATTAACACAGGTGTGACAGAGCTTCCAAATGGGATCTTTCTCAAGTACTCTGCTGTAGAGTATGAAAATAGTCAAATACATTTCTTTAAAAGTATTCTGAGATTTATAATTAATTAATTAGGATCATAATTATTTTTCCCTCCTCTTAATTTAAAATGTGGATCTGTGTTTAGCAGTGGGGTTGAAGAGATGAAGGGTTGTCCTATGTGATGTTTGACAACCTCCAACATATTCTGTAAGAAGGAGACACATTTATAATTTGCTTCAGATAAAAGGAAACATGGAAATGTATGCTGAGACCAAACCGTGGACTTAATTGCAGCACTTGGTTACTCAATGTTCATGCTTATAGGGAGAGATGAGACCAAGTAAATGAATCATGTAAAAGATAAGATTTAGAAATGATGAAAAATAAGAGTAGTGATTGTTCCAGGCATAAAGAAACCACCTGCTTACATGGAAAATTGGCCCTCTTAAAACACTGGGGAGATATTTTGCAGAGCAAAGAGAATAAAGTATTCAAAATTAAAAGTTAATTTCAAAAATACCAGTGGTCATTGTTAACTCACTCATCATACTGGAAATGTAGTAGTATAAATTACATTTTCAATCGAATTTTTCTTTGGGGTGTTAGAAGAGAATCGCATGATTGTATGCTTGAGAAATGTTGATAGGAAGGGAAATCTGTACTTATTTTTCATCCGTCAAAGGCTCAGATACCATCAGCTTTAACTTCGTCAAGTTGCTAGCTGTGCCTAATAAATCTTGATGTGTTGTTAAACGTGATTTAGTTTTTATGCTAGAGTTGTATCATATTAAATATTTCTTTTCAGACTCATTGGTATGCATTACACATGAGTATGTATCTGATTAAATCCAAATCAAATTCTTGTTCAAGGCTAGTGACACACATGTGATCTTGTTTTTAATTGTTAAATGCCAGTGAATGGCTATTCCTGGAGGAAGCTTCCCTTTGGCTTATTTTAAAGTGGTTGATGTAGAAATGATTAACTTAGGAATCAAGAAAATATGTGAAACTACAAGGCCTGGAGCCAATCTCCTTAGTTAGATCCCAGTAAGCCCTTAAAAATATGTGCTGTCATTGCAAAGCTCATTTTTCCAAGTTGGGCTCCAATATTTGGCTAAGAACTTTCTTTTCTTTCCATGTTTGCTCTACAAAGAATCTGGGGGGTATTAAGATTGATGAGGGAATCAGAGCCTGAGGTTTGGGAGCCAACGTTAGCACTTCTGAGTGATGACAAATCATATCTTAACTCCCTCCCTTTGTTATATTCTTTCCCCTCCCTCCTCTCCCCTCCCCTGCCCTCCTCTCCTCTCTCTTTTTCCCTACCTCTGCCCCACCATCTCCCCCTATTTCTCCTTTTCTCCCTTCCTAAATCTCTCTCCCAATATCTCTCTTTCCCTCTTTTTCTTTCCCAAAGCACAAAGTGATAGGTTGGGATGGAAGCATGTAAGTTTCATGAAGCATTCCCTACTTTAATCTTTGGCTGGAAAGCTGAAAACGAGGTTATTGCTTTTGGACACTTTACGGGGAAACAATAGGAGAGAAACTTCTTACTAGTGATCACCGAATCTCTTTTTTTTTTTTTTTGGCAGCTTGAACCTTTATTTTTAGTATTTTTTTTTTTAAAGCATAATTAGAAACTTTCAATACAGAAATAATCCTAGCAAACCATTGAAAAATTTTGACAAAATTTCACATCAGGTCCGCTAGGACATTGGTTCAGCCCTGAGTCCCCCACCCCCACCCACAACCCCCATTCATGCGTGTAACATTCAGTGGGACGGGCACACCATCATAGCCAAAATTCCCCCACCACCTGGGTCTGGAGGTCCAGCTGCCAGAAGCCATGGGCGCCTCTAGCCCGGCTGGAAGCTCATGTTCCAAAGGACTATTTAGAATTCGATCTGAAGTGAAAACCATGAAGATTTGTCTACAAACTGGGTAAAGTACCATTATACATCTTACTTTTACTTTCTAGGTAATCAGGTCTTACACCCCGCAATCCTAGTCCACGTGAACTACAGCCAAACTCACTGCTACTCTCTTTGGGTCCTGCACGATTGCCCGTATCCTGTGTCTCCCCACTCTCCGGAACACACCAGCCTCATTCCAAGGTCGGGGCCTTTGTGTGCTCCAAATCCTTGGCCTGGAATGGGCTTGTGTCTTCATTTTGCATAGCTGACTCCTCCTTGTCCCTTAGATCAGCCCAAAGGTCCCCAACTCAGCCAACCCTTCCCCTCCCTCTATCTAAGGAGACCTCTGTTTTTTATACTGTACTATCCTATGCATTTCCTGCAGGTACTTGGTAGATTTTAAAATTCTATGCTTATTTTTGTTTCCTAATTATGTCCTCTGCATCCCTGAAGACAAGCATCTGATTTGCATTGTTTGCTCTTTTAAATCTCAGCTTTGGCATGGTAGTCTGGGAGAGAACATGCATGGCTGTGGTTACAGTGTCCTATGAGATATGTGTGAGTTTGTCCTCATTGTGTGGATGAATAAACCGAGGTACAGCAAGGGCCAATAATTTTCTCAAGGTCTCAGAGCTAGTAAGAGATAAAAATACTATTTGTTGATCATTAATTGAAAGGAGGGAAGGAAGGAAGAGAGGAAGGAAGGTAGGAGGAAGGAAGGAAGAAAGAAAGGAAGGAAAGAAAGAAAAAAAGAAAGGAAGAAAATATTTTTATTCAGTTAACATGTACCCTCTAGCGATAATAATTTTAGCAATTAAAAAAGAAAATCTTAAAATGGGTCAACTAAAAGAAAAAGCCATTAAGTAGAATGTTTTCCTAGCTAAGGTGAAAAAGCTCTTCTCATCTTTTAATTTTCCCATCCCCAGCTGTTTAGCATATGTTTTTGTTTTTTCAAACTTGTGTTTTTTTTTTTTTGTTGTTGTTCTAAAAACTCTTTAAATTCTGGGATCCTTGACAAAGCCTCACTGTTATGCCAGGTTGAAACCCAGCCACCCATATTTGCTCATTTTGCATCAGATTTACTGTCCAGCAGAGGCAAAACTGAGGTCACTGAATTAAAACTAGACTTTTACTTTACAGCGTTATGTCTGGTGTAAAGTCGAATTCGAAGATTTATTGCTCAATGTTGGTAGATTGCAGAAAGACCATTGCGTGATTTATTTACTGTCAGAACTGAACAGTCACATTTTTAAAGTGAATGCCGTTATTCCCCAAATAAGCTATCACTTTGAGAAATACTTTAGGCTGATTTTACTACACATTGTAAATCAGTGACCTTGCTGATCACACAGGAGAACTCTGGCTGAAGACAAAAGTCATGTTGTAATCTCAACTCATTAACAGATTATGTGGAACTGGGATATATGTATTTAACTTTCTTCCCAGTTGTAAAATGTATCTATGACTTCTATACATATTCTGTTTCCATGTAGGTTATGGAATAATCACTAATATAGGAGTTTTTGAAGGCTACATCATCAGAACCTTACTTTGTTTAAATTTTGAAGATTTTAGTCGAATCTCTTTTTTTCTTTGACTTAACTCATTTTCACTTTCTTCTGATACAGCTAAACTGTTTTATTTATGTAGAAATCAGTGAGCTAGCATGGATCATAAAAGCTCCTTTCCTAAGAAATTTCAGAAGATTTCTTGTTGTAACTAACAGAATTACTTACATAATAAATTCAGTGAGAAAGAAGGGTGGATATAGGAAGAAACTCTGTGATCCTGACCCAAGCATCCAGTAATTTTGATTGTTAGTATTATAAGATGTTTACTAATTTGTAAATTTTGGTGTCTGTATTTCTATATGGATGCTGTGGATGCAGTGAGGGGCACGTCCATACTGTGTATTTGATTGTGCTTAAAAAGGCTTGGTGGATTACATACATTATTTATTTTCCTACTAATTCTTTAAATCAGAAGAAATGACTTTAGGAGCCATTCTTTAAGAAGCCTGAAAGAGAGGGTTCCTTGTTGAGGTAGCATCAGGCCAACATGTGGCCCTAGTAGCTGTTTTTGTTTTCCAGATTCCACTGTTGGTTTCCCAAGCCAGCCATGGGCTCAGCCAGTGAGCCCTCAGTGTCGTCATCAGAGGTGATGATCCACAAATGAGGTTCAGACGGAGGCTGTGGTCACGGTGGAGCCACCTGCTTCTCCATCTGCTCTACAGCAATGAATGCTGCTATGAATAATTGGCTCAGTCTTAATCCTCTGTGTTTTTGGAAACAGCCAAGATTAGACTTTCAGTCACCATATCATTTTTTTTTTCTCAAAAGAATAAATGGTCTTTCTTTTGAACCCCTCTTCAGATATCTTTGACCTTGAGAGTCAGAAGTGGTATGAAGATATGCTCGGAAGACAGAAGTGGAAGGGAGGAGAGCTATTGACTCCTGGTTGGGCCGGACCTATAGGATAAAGAAGGAAATAGGAGTTTGAGAATTAGACAGGTGTGAGCAGAGTGAGAAGAGGAAGATGGGCCTAGGTGATGAGGATGGGAGTCTGTCCTCTGGGCGCCTCTGGGCGCAGACATGACCCAGAGAACCTCACTTCTCAAGCTGCCCATGCATGACAGGCTGGGCAATGTTTTCTTCTCTGAACAGTTAAGAAAAGCATTCCAGGTGCCATCTGGGATTTCTCTGCCTACCTCACTTGTCCAGTTACAAATCCCTGGTGTTTCTACTGGATTTATATCTCTTAAGCCTATTCATTTCTCTCCAGCCACTACTGCTACCTCCAGTAACAGCATTGTAGCTAGACTCACTGCTTCCAGTTTTACCCTGTCCAGTTTCTTCTCTAAGCTCAACCTCTGTTTCTGCAATCAGATGTGTCACTCTGCTTGCTATAACCCTTTTAGGTTCCTCACTGCTGTCTGGATATGGTGCAAGCTCCTTATTGTCATCTGCAAGACTTCAAGTTGCACTACCACCTCCCACCTGCTTCCCCATCCTCATCTATCTTCTCTAGCCCCAGGGATCTGTGGTTCCTGAATGCTCAGTGTTCCCTTTTGCTCTGGGTCCCTTATTCTCCTTGAGGAGCACATTCCCTGCTATCTAACTTTCTAGATCACCTTACCGCCCCCAGCCATGTCTGCGCTAGCTCGACTGTCGTGAACTCCAGAGCACCCTGCCTTCCTTCCCAGCCCTTGTAGAGATGATCATACTAATGGGATTAGGCCTACACTGGACTGTAGATGTCTTGAGAAGAGAGACGATGCTGGGGTTCCCATCTCCCAGCGCCTGTTCCTTAAAGCAAAGATCAAATAAGTATCTGTTGTATAAATTAATGAGTCACATAGCTTTGTTTGGGGAAATGCTTCTAGTCAACCTAACAGTTGTGTTATAATTTTACTTTCTATCTCTTTTCCTTTCTATCTGTATGGAATGAAGAATTCTCTATAACAAATGCATATTTTTGATTATGTGAATAATAAATCTGGGACCACAAGGACTACAGCTTGCCTTTTGTGTTTCAAAACTCAAATTTGATTTTCCTGGGGCCCCACATCTCCCCAGACCTAAATGATTGTGATACTGTTTTGCCCATGGGTAGTAACGGGTGGTGACAGCTTTCCATTAAGGCTGGGGAATTTTTACAGGTCACGGGGCTAAGCATTAAAGTAGAAATTTCACCTTACAAAATGAAAATAATTATCTTGTTAAGGGCCAGGCCAGGAGGGCTGAGGGTAAGTAGAAGGCCTGGGGATAGATCAAGCCTTGACTCTGGAAGTGGCAGCTTCAATTTCTCTCTCTCATTTGGCAGGAGAGAGACAGGAGCTCAATGACATCAGTCCCCTCTGCTCCATACCTTTT
The DNA here is from genome assembly GCA_963575035.1 of Avahi laniger. NCBI lineage: Eukaryota > Metazoa > Chordata > Mammalia > Primates > Indriidae > Avahi > Avahi laniger. Next base: position 5,517 of record CAUYSK010086724.1, on the reverse strand, counting down.
GATGTGATTCCTGACGTCTTGAAATTTGTGAGGAAGGAGGTTGTTCCCATCTTTAACCATCTGCCTGCTGTGGTTGGATGGTCACCCCAAAGACTAACACAAAAAGATATCTCAGAGAATCATGAAAAATCTTTGAGCTGAACATGTCTGCATCTACTATGTTCATGCTCTGAGGAAATGAGGCTCAGAGAACTTAAATTTCTTACCTAGAAAACTCTAGAACTTGGCCTAGAATTTAGGTCTTTTTTCTGTTCATCCGCTGCCCCAATTTGATATTCTCTACCCCCAAATTTGATAGTCATCCATGTAATTTACGGTGGCACGGCACAATGGGGACGAGTTTTGAAGTTCCATGGACCTGGTTCTGCTCTGGGATGCACTTGCCCAGTTACCTGGGGCAGGTTAAACTTCTGTGCTCCGATTCTCTTACCTTGAAAATGAGATATTATAATAAGGCTTAGCTCATAAGGTTGTTGTAAAGATTAAATTAGACTATGTATATGAAGTACCAAGTACACTGCCTGACATCATCACAAATATTCTTCCCTCCCATGTTTGGAATTCCTGAAGGCCAACTATTTTGCTACCTAAGTTTAGGCTCCCTGTTTTAAATGTGAGTAGCCCTGAAAGCTTCCTGCAAATGTTGTTGCCTTCGTCCCTACATGTGTTTTGTAGTAACTGGTTCCTAGACTAGGAGGACCAGAGGGAGGAGGAGATTTGTCTACCCATCTTGTACAAGCCTATAGTTTTTGTTTTTTGTTTTCTATATAGATTCAAACACTGACATTATACTCCTAACATTTAGGTCAGCTTAGCCACAGAGAGAGAAAAGATGTTTTATTAGTGAGAGGTTATTTTCATTATTTGGAGAAGTTTATAACTGATAGTCTGCTTATCTCGGATTTTAGCCTAGAGCTAAAATTTTGCTTGCACTTGAAAATGAAAGGTAACAAGAGTGCTGATGAAAGACAGATTCCAGGATAAGATACGCACATTCTGACACGAGGAAAGTGGGAGCCACGTTAGGCTGCTCCGCAATTCTGCATTTGGTAGAATACTGGGAAGCGTTGAAAGAGTAGCAGTAAAACCATTCTCCTTACACAGTAACAGTCCCAGCAGACAGTTGACATTTGAGAGCCTTTAAAATGAGAAAAGACTGAAGGCCAGTTAGCTGCCTGGGCTACAGCTGCCGAACATGTGCTTGCCACTTTGTTCCCTGTGTGCCCCTTCCTCTCTCTCACTTCCTCTCGATTCTTCTGCCAGATGCCTCTTCTTAGAAATAAGCAGGTTTTAGTCTTGCTCTGCTCAGTGTGGGATTTTCATTAAGTTTTATGGTGCAAAGATTTAGATAAGAAATTAGTAAGTTGATTTTCCCAAGAATTTTGTAGAAAGTTAAATAGCGTAAGAGATGGACAGGACAATGTGCAGGTTTTGTTGTCATTTTGGTTTATTTGTTTAATTCATGTAACAAATATTTTTCATGCTTTTTCTTGGAGGTTGGTGAATTTGTTCTCTTTATGCTGAGTATATGTTATCTCTCTCAATATGCTAATTGGTAACTGACTGTGGCACTATATACTATAGAGAAAAATTCAGTATACGTGACTAAATCTTGGGCACTATCCAATGAAGTTTAGTTGTTTTCTTTAAAAAAATTTTTTCTTTCTTTGTTCTTTTTGCAAAAGTAAATGGGGTGGGTGGGACGAGACAGTGTGAGAGACCATGCTTTAGTTATTTTCATACTCAACACCAACCTTAGAGGGTAACCCCAAAGGAATATTCAGATAGGTTGAACCATGTGACATTGTTGTTCTTGACTCTTTTTAGCTACAAAAATGACAATTACTTATGGTTCAATATAGTGTTAAAGATTTAGTCTACTCATTTCTTTCCTAAAAATGACTTTGTCCAATGCTCACAATGTCATCTGTACACATTAGACACTTACATTTATTCTCTGATGGAGTTGATCTGAATGATACCAATAGGTAGGTTTTTAAGGCATTTACTTTCACCTCTACACCATGCAATGAAAGTGAAACATTTTCCTTTTGAATGAGGCTGAGAAGGCTAATCTGGAGGTTTCACATTGTGGTCATGCGGGCTTTCCATCCTACATGGAGGGAGGACATATGGTGGGTCAATGAGGTCAAGAATTTGGTAAGGCATTTGAAAAGTAAACAGTTGAAAAGGTTAAAAGTGTATCTGTTCTGATCTTCATTGGACGAAGCCGGAGAACTACTCTTTGAAATGGTGTTTCTGTTCCTTTGGTGGTGGCGAGGGAGGTATACTTTGCATGAATGATGGGAGTGTGTATTAGCCATTCACCAGAGTCTAAACTCCCCATGAGTGTCTTTGAGGGCTAGGCACAAGGCATGGATGCTATTCCCAGCTCACACCAGGGATGGAGCTGGATGGTGTAGTGTGCCTGTGGATTTGGCCTTGGGTAATGGAGCTGCGTGTGGGCTCCAGTGACCTAAAGAGGCTGATGTTAGAGAAGGGGCCGGTTCAAAATAGGGATGCACAGATGGCTTTGGAAATATTCCAGAATTCACGTTTTCAGAATTGCAGATTGTGTTTTCCCATAATAACCTGTACTAGTGACATACTATACTCCAGCTGTTGCTGACAATACTATAACCAACTCTTCTTTGCATGTTGCAGAAGTTCTTGATTGCAGTAGAAATGCTGTTTTTTTCCCTACCTCTCTCTGTGCATTGCTAACTTTGGTTGTTTTGCTGTGGTCTTCCCTGCATCTGTCACACTGATGTTGAATTCTGTTTACATTTTAAAAATATACCCATATGTGAAAAGAGGTCCACTATGACTTTCTTGTTTTTCTTTCCTAGTATCTAGAGCATTGTCAGCAGTAGCAGTAAACTTTTCCTGAGGGCTCCATGGCATAGTCTTTTTGCCAGCTGCAGCATATATGAGGCTGTGATCCCAGGACGTGTGAGAAGATAGGAATGCCAATGCAGCGAGAAAATATACATAAAAACAAATTGGCATATTCTCAAGAGTACTATCAATGTCAGTTGTGATTATTGCTATGTTAAGTGCCAAAGGACTGTAAATGGTACCAATGTTCCAAGTGAAGAGGGAACTCTGAGACCTGGGAAAGGCTGTTGTGGAGTTGAGAATGGATTAAGGTCTTATTTAGGAGAGGAAGAGATGTCATTCTAAGCTCGCAAGTTAGAACAGGTGCATGAGGCAGTGCTATATGTGGTGAGTTTGGGGAATTGCATGCAGACCAGACTGGCTGAGGTACAGGGATGAGAGAGCCACCTAGAAGGAGATCTGGTCTGAATTCTTTAATCTGACTAGTAATTCAGAAAAAGTTGTTTGGATTAAAGTGCTGATCTAGGAATTTAATTTTGAAGTATTATACAATTGTACTGATCCACACTCTTGCAACAGTATTACTAGGTAACATTTACTGAATACTTAACCATGTGCCCAGCATCAAATGAGGTGCTTTACAGAAAACCCACCATTCTGGGACCCCATTTTATAAATAAGGACGCTGAGGCAGAGAGTTAAATATCTTTCTAAAGTCAAACAGATGGCAAGTAGCAAAAAATTTAAACGTAAGTGCACTGACTTTAGCATCTGGACTTGTCCCCTGAGGCTTTAATAAAAATCTGAGGAGATGATGTCCTGTGGTGGGGAGGTCTCTGATGCCTGGTGTTTTCACTTACAAGCGTTGGGAAGATTATGCAGTCCTCGCTTTGGCTTCCTCCTGTGGACAATGATAGTCTTATGGGTCCTGTCTCATGGGGTGGGTGTGGGTTTGGTGGAACAAGATTGCAGAACATGCTCAGTAGGGGTTGGCTGCTCTAAGAGCTTAGAGGACATCTTAGCGCTAATCTGCTTGCATGACAGAAGGAAAAAATGGAGGCTTAGAGGTATTAATGGGTTTGTTCAAGTACAAAGTTGGGATTAGAATGAAGCATTCTTGTTTTTAAGAACAAGGGCTCTCGACTCAAAACTGGGCTGAGGTTTGCTTTTGAAATAACTAAGAAAAAGGCATTTTTAAAGTACATTCTACTTTTAGATGGAAAAAATCATGATAGAACATGTTTGTGTGTGATATGATTAGAGTGTGTTTTGTTTTTAATAGGCAAATAATTATTCAGGACTAGTTATTAATTCTCTCCTCCATTTTCATATGGCTTTCCCTCGATTGAAATAAAAATGAATATCAACTCAGAATTCACAAAATTTTATATTCTATATGTTGCTATTCCTAAGCCACTTTTGTAACCTGAATTTATTTAACAACACGAAAAGAAGCTTGATAATCCATGATCAAGCTTCTTGATGAAGCTACCCCATCCCTTTGGGTGGCCCATCTTGATTTTAGAGACTCCCAAAAATCAGGATCCATGGGTGGGGAATCCCTTCTGCTGGCCTGACCTCCCTTCCCATCCAGTGACAGGAGAGAGCTGGGCTGGACAAGACCGGGAAATGGTAAGACTACCTCTCTGATTTGTGCTGCAGCATGAAGGTGGGAGCAGGGAGTTGGGAGGAAGTGGAAGGTGAGAGGGAGGAAGAGATTCAGCTCTGTTCTAGATGCAAAGATGAAAGTGTTAGGGGCTGCCGTAGTAAATGGCCAGGTTTGGACCAGTGTGCACTCAGATGTATCATCTCTGGGATCTACTTTCTCTTTTCCCTTGGAGAAGAGGACAATTCCCCCTAGCACCCATCCTCCCTGCTTACTCCATTCCAAAGTTCTCATCTACCAAGCAAAACAGAAGGGCAGTGCTTGCATGGACTGAATAAGGGAGTGACTTTTTATTTTTTATTTTTTTTTACTAGGTACAGAATACACCCTAACAGGGTCAGCTTCCTAGGCTTTCAAACTGTACAGTCATTCAAGGCCCAGTGTTCAAAAGGGCCCCGCCTGTTTATTAATGATTTACTGTTGCCTTGAAATTCTTAATCATTTTAACAAGGACCCCACATTTTCATTTTGCATTGGGGCCCACAAATTATGTAGTCATTTCTGCTCCCTAACAGCAGGGTCTACTACTTGATTTGGATGTATTTACTTTCAAAGACAAGTTTAAGAATACATCAGGTAGGAAAGTAGGAACTGCCTGTGTTAATTTAATGAGAAGTGGAATTGCTGGATAAAAAGGCTTAAACCATAGCAGGGCTTTTGATGTGCGTATGGGTAGGCTACTTTAGAGTACTTGTCTACACTTATTCTTCCAGAGATGCAATGCACACCCCATTAAAACAAACAAAGAACTCCTCAAGTGTATAAAGTATAAGTGGTATCTTAATGTTTTGTTTTGCCTGTCTCTACTGGTGAATTAAAATAAGTATTCAAATTCTAATTATATCATGTGTATTCTTATTGAGTGAATTGCCTGCTTTAGTCCTTTTCTGATTTATGTCTTAGCCTTAGTGTTTTTCCATTGATTCCCAGATTTCTTTGGACAGTACAGACAATTACTCCTTGTTGGTTGTTCCCCTAATGGGTTGTTTAGCTTCAATTATATTTGTTCATGT
>CAUYSK010086722.1:0-22079 GCA_963575035.1 Avahi laniger | reverse complement strand
AACAATGTACATTTAATATGAGGTGATTAAAAATATGACACTTTACATCAGTGATTTTCTTCCTGAAAACTCATGACAACAGAGTATTTATAAGAAAAACATCAGATCAATCCCAACTGAGTAACATTCTCCCAAATATCTGACCAGTAGTCCTCAAAACTGTCAAAGTCACCAAAACCAAGGCAAATCTGAATAACTGTCACATATAAGAGAAACGTGAAACCTTAAGACTTCTTATGACCTAACTTGTTAAGTCCTGAAATTTCACTACCTCCACATTTTGTTGGGCAGCCAGTCACTAAGGCCAGCCAAAATTCAAAAAGAGAGCAATTAAAAACCTTTTCTCTGTGAAAGACCCTTTTAAAAAGTTACGTGTCCCGTCCCGCGGGACCAGTTATTCGTGGGTACCTGGAGGAGGGAGTGGGAATTAGGAGAGGCAAAAGACACAAGAAATGGAGACAAGACAGGAGTCTGATCAAGTCTCGTTTATTGGCAGTAGGGCAGAGGCTTAAGTAAGGCAGAAGGAGGAAGTAGCTAGGGCGGTACTTTCCAAGGCAGGAGTTACCATGGAGATTCCCACGCGCGCGGGCCCCCCAAGGGTTACGACACACTGGGTAAATGGAAACTTACAAGCACTTTTCGCGGGCTTTTGCAAATGCGCGGGCTTGGTCGGCCATTTTAGGTAATGGGGCAGATCCACATGGCTCGTGGCCATCTTGGATAAGCAGCTGCCGGGCCTCATGGCTCCGGACAGTTAGGAAAACAAACTACAGATTGAAGGAAAATATTTGCAAACTACATAACTGACAATAGAAACATATCTAGAATATAGGGAGAACACTCACAACCAACAGTAAAAAACAATTCGATCAGAAAACAATTAAAAGACATAAATCAAAGAAGCCATACAGATGGCAAATAAGCATATAAAAAGATTTTCAACATTACGAGCCATTAGGGAAATGCAAATTAAAACCACAATGAAATATTGCTACAACACTTATCAAAGCATATATTTTAGAGATACAAAATAACAATGTTTAAGAAATTTATTTCAGGAACACCGAGGATAGCAAGAAATTATAAAATATCTTTAAAAAAAGGGAACTAAATTGGGAACAGATGATTCTTATTCAGACGTATTCTTTGTATGTTGTGATCATGAACGAATAGTTACAGCTGAAGTGGAAGTCCAAATACAGAAACACATTTACTGTGTTAATTTTTATCAATGCACATGATACAGCCATGTTTAAGATGCCTACACACAAGTATAAAATACCAATAAATAAATAAATGTTAGGAATCAATAAATGAGAAAGTAAGGAACTGGTAACATGCAGTATTGTATTTGAAATAAAAAAATGGTGAGTTATTTCTTTATTACGTGAACTAAAACAGAAAACTGAAGAAAAACTGGAGCATGTTCCAAAGTAAATTAATGTTCAGGGTTCCCAAAGGACTGTGTTTATGTGTAACCTTAAAGTAAACTTCACAGAAATGAAAAAGAAATCCAATATGAATGAAAAATTATTTGTACAAAGTAATCAAGTATATAAGCAACTCAGATATGAAGTATAAAATATTGGCTATGTGGAATTGGAGAAAAGAAACAAAGGGCATAGTCATGAGAGCAGAATGAAAGGAAAAGCCAAAGTGAAAAATGAATGAAAAATATCACAGGAGGTCAAAATATTATACAAAATGTGTTTCAGGCATATAAAAAAGCAGAGGTCACCCTGAAGAAGACTGTAAAGTAAAAATTATAAGAATAAATTATAGACCAAAGAAATAGATATTGCTAAACTATTAAATTAAACCTTGCTTCCTTGTCTCAGTTTTCACAAAGAAAATAAGGGACAAATGCTAGGAACAGACATTAATTTCCCTTGGGAGAGAAAACAAATATTACAGGAAATTGTGATCATGCCAGAACAGGTAATCAAAAATAATGGTTGAAACTGCACACACAAAGAATACAAAAATATTCAAAAGTCAATGGCCAGGTATGTCTCACTATTTTATTTGAGAAATATTGGGGGAAAAAGATCAAGAGGAGAAATGAAGGATAAAATTCCCCTGCAGTCAGCTCTTTTCTAAAACCTAATATTTATGATATAGTACATCAATTCTACTCTTACATATGAAATCAGCCACACTGATCTGTATAATTATTTATTCTATTGCTTACAAATACATACCCGTGATTTTGGCATTATTTATTAGGAAAAGATTGGAGAGTGGACATGGCTAAGTATTTCAGTCTATGCATAGAAAGATAAGTCTATATTGTTAAAGGATAAGTAAAATAAGTAGAACTTCTCTTTTAAAAGTATAAAATAGAAAAGTGAGAAAATATCAAAATCATTTATTTACTGTTTTAAAATTCAGTTGTATAAGTGAAGAACTATGCATTTTTTCATTTAAGGCAAAAAGGTCTCTGAAGTAATTCTGAAGCCCCCCCCACCAAAATAGATTACCGATGTGATGATGGTGGAATACGAGAATGGAGTGTACCTTGATGCTGGATCTGTAACGGAAGATAAAAATAATCGTTTTCCTATCACAACACTTAAATAAATACTTGTATTCGATTATATAAAAAATTTACCTAGACACTACATTGGTACCTGGGTTCAAGATAGATTTAATACCATTCGATCCAGCAATGGCACTGTTAGGCATCTACCCAAAAGAGCACAAAACATTCTACTATAAAGACATCTGCACCCGAATGTTTATGGCAGCACAATTCACTGTTGCAAGGATGTGGAAACAACCCAAGTGCCCCTCAATCCATGAGTGGATTATTAAAATTTGTTATATGTTTACAATGGAATATTACTCAATCATAAGAAACAACAATGATCTAGAACCTCTTATACTTTCCTGAATTTAACTTTAGCCCATTATCCAAGTGAGGCACCACAAGAGAGGAAGAATGGGCTCCACTTGTACTCGCCTTCAAATTGGTACTAACTGATCAACACTAATGTGATCACATGGCAGAAATACTCTCCAGGGTTTAGGGGGATGTGCGGGAGGGTAAATCCGCAACTAAAGGACACAGGGAGCACTGTAGGGGGGAAGGTCATGCCTTTAACCCGCATTTGGGTGAGGCAAAGACATAAAGTGTAACCATAATGTTTGTCCCCTCATAATACCTTGAAATAATAATAATAATAATAAAAAAAGATTGCACAGCTAGCAAGTGATAGAACTAGGGATAGAACTCAGTATAGACTCTGTGTCTTCTAGTCCTTTCATCTGTAAAATTAAGGGTAAGCTGTGATTCTCAAATTTTTCTACTCATAATATGAATTCCCATGAAGGCAGGACTCTATTAGCTTTGCTCATTAATATATCCAAAGCACTTAGGTCAGTGCTTAGTACCCAGTAGATACTCAGTAAAGATTTGTTGAATGAAAGTACCTACAGAAGAGATTGAACTCATGAATTTCAGAGTTCTGGAAACAATTTTCAAAATTACCATCTGCAAGCAAAATTTTTTTTTTTGAAGTTCTCATATTTTAACTTAACACTTTATGGGGACTTTGTATTCAACTTTATAATATCACAGTATGAGTTATAACTTAAAAACTATTTTTGAATAATTTCACACTATTCAACTGTTAAGTAACTTTAATTTCCTTTCTCTCACCAAATACTCAAGTAAAATTGGTGTTCATGGAAGTTTTGTCATATTTATCGTACAACTGCTGGCTTACCTGGTACACCTTGCGTACCACCTTGGGTACATGAATCCAGGATTAGGAGCACGTACCTAAGTGGCCTCTGATGTTCTCATTAGCTCTAAAATGCTGTGCTTCCAGAATGGAGCACAATTCATCAGATACAACTGAACTAGTAAGACACGGTGGAACCTCATTGTTCTGGACATAACGATTTTACATATTTAGCCTAAGATTGCATTAGGGTTTTTAACCACTGAAGTAACTTGGCTCATTTTAAGCTTGTAATGAACCAGATTATCTTTCTTTAAGAAATATTGTAAACCGGATACTCCTCGTCTCATGCTGGTATGTTTTTATTTTTTTTTAACCTATATGAAAGATTTTATCTTTCCTCCCTAGTAAAACCAGTCATTAATTTAAAAAAAAAGAGACAGTTTAAGATTCCTTCATTTACTCATTCATCCATTCATTGACTCAGTAAATAAATACATGGTCTGTTGTGTATAATCAATTTGCCAGTCTAATGGACACAAGGACAAATAAGTATAGTCTCAATCTTTAAGAATCTTATAGAATCCTTTATGGGATATGTGAGACACAAATAGGAGTATTTCCAATTTTGTTTAGAGCAAGGAGAGCATCATGAAAGGTGTCGTAAGGTGGCAATAATTTGTGAGACATGGAAGAGCTCAGTAGATGGGAGTAGGGCTTGTGGCAGTTTGTGAAGAATATTCCAGGCAGTGGGAGAATCATGGACACAACTCATGGATGTTAGACTCAGCAAGGTGCCTTCTAAGAACTGAAAGTCAGTAAAATTTACTAGAAGAACCAAGAAAGGAGGGGTAGTAGATGAGGAAAATTAATGACAGGGATAATCTTAGAAAGAGGATTTTTGTTTCTCACTTTCTTTTATCTGTTGTTTTCCAATTTGATGTTAAAAATACTGAAACTTTCATGATCATTTTCCCTTCATGAAAACTATTCCATAATATGGTTTCCCAGAAACCTCTGTGTGGTATAAAAAAATATTTCTGATACTGATTTCTATTTTACTAAAAAATGATTATTGTTAGGATCTGGGATATAATTTTTATAAGTGGTCATGTTAATTTCACCATCTTACAGGTAATTGTTTTGAAGATGAATAGAGGGGTAAGGATTATTTTCTTTCTTAAACATCACTTTCACAGAAAAGACTAAATATTACGTTCAAGGTCAATGCAAATAATGAATTTTAGAAATAATAAGCTGGCTCTTAGAACATCTAAGATATGAGAAGTGTTTAGCAAAGTGCATCATCCTTTCAAACATTATCTTTGCCATTTGAATATTGATGATTATGCAAAACATAGACAACATATAAAGGAAATTTGGAAGAACTGAAAATTAACACAAGTTGAATGAGACTAAAATGCCTACAAAAAAAGAAAGATCAAAGATTTTTAGTTGCTAATGTTCATGTTTACACTATTAAATGGCCTCAGTATTCCAGAAGTCTTTGAATGAAATGACAAGTTTATCTAAAGGTGATGAATATGGCAGACATATGTAAAAAATAATTTCTATGCTGAAAAATTTTCATTCTCCGGTCCAAGTGTCTAGATCTAGAATTTGAAAGCATGCAATCTCAATAAATTCTTCTGTAGGTTCAATAAAAATTGAAATCACAGTCAATTTTTAAGGGAACATTATAAATTTAATTTCATGTTCACATAAAAAAGAAAATATGCTATAATTAATAATATATTTGAAATAAGAAAATTTGGAAAGTATGGTAGGCTTCAAATAACAAATCATAGAATAAACTATAACCTGTAGGATAAAACTAATATTATTTCAGATAGTACATAAGTACTTATCTGAGTTATCTATTTCTGTATAACAAGCACCGTGACATTTAATGGCTTAAAGCAATGCTCCATTATTAACGTTCTTGATTCTGTGGGTTTACTGATCTCCGACGGGGAGTTCTCATTTAAGGTCTCCCATGTGATTTCAGATAGATGTGCACTGGAGCCGCTGTCATCTGAAGACTCAACCAGGCTGTAAAACCAAAATGGCTTAATCACGTGGTGAGCATTTAATGATGTCTATAGGCTTGGTGGTTAGCTGGGGCTGTCAACTGGAGCATCTTCATGTAATTTCTCTGGGTGGCATGGAATTTTCAGAGTAGGGAAGCTGAATTTGAAGATGAAATATTTTAAGAGTTAATATACTTAGAGAACCAGGTTAAAATTTCAAGGCTTTTTGTGACCTAGCTTTTGAAATCCTGAAATAATTTCCATGGTATTTTTTTTTTTTTTGATCAAGCCAGTCATTAAGGGCAATGCAGTTTCAAAAGGAGAATAATTAAAAGTCTCAAGGGGAGGACTTTCAAAAAATTTTAAATTTTTTAAATCTACCTTATAGTCAAAAGTTTATTTCCATTATTCTTACATGTGAAATGCACTCACTTTCTTCTAAGATTCTCCCAAAAGTCTCATCTTATTGCAGCATCAGGCTCAGACACAAAGTCCAGAGTCTTGTCATCTAAATCATGTTTAGGTCTGGCTGAGGCCCCTCTGCACAGGCTTTGAGTTTGGTATCTGACAACGTGAAGTGCTTTGAACTATAGAAACCAGTTGCCTGTGCCTTATACATGTAACACACAATAGTGAAAACAAAGATAGGATAACCTCAATAAATATTCTTATTCCAAAAGGAAGAAAGCATGAGGTAAAGGCAATACTCAGGCCAGCTGGGCTTTGTCATCCATTTCTGGATCCTGGGAACTTTTCCACACAGCTGTTGGTTCTGCCCTCTGGGCTTTTTGTTTTGTCCTCTGTAGTCATCCTAGATTTATATCTTGTAATTCCATCTGAGTAGCCCTCCTCAGCCTATTCTGGTTATCTGTTGCTGCCTAATAAATAATCCAATATTGAGCAATTCAAAGAAACAATATATTTTTCTCTCTCAAAGTCCTATGGGTTGATTTATCTCCTCTAGGACAAGTTGGAGTCTCACCTGTGGTTCTAGCTTGAAGATTCACATGTGGTTGTGGCTGTGTGGTGGCTATGTCTGTAATCATCTAAAAGCTCAAGGGAGCAGGAAGCTTAATGTGGTTCACTTAGTTGAGGGAACCGTCATCAATGACCTCCTACAATTTGTCTGTACTTCATTTGGTGTGTGGTGTGCTATGTATTTAAAGTTTATTTTTACTGTAATTTGCTTAAAAGTACCTATTACCTTGGAGTTTTATTTCAAATATATTCTATTTCTTCATATATCATACTTCCTTTAATTTATACAAATATCTCTTAATGTTCAAGTTCCTGATATCCAAGATCTCATTTTCTAAAAGTCAGAAGTAAAATATTTTGAAATAATTTTATATTCTTTTCTATTTAATACTTGGATACTGAGTGTGGAAATTTAGAAATCAAATAAATTAGGTACTATGGCAAATCTATATTAAAGTATATACATAAATATGCTTTAAACATGCCTATATAGATATGATTATTAAGAGTATGATGGGTTTTATGTGAAATTAATAATCAATCTTAAGTAAAATTTATGTGCATAAGATATTTTGAAACCACTAAATCACAGTATAACATATCAAAGCCTGAAAAGAAATATAATATGTATGCAACTAACAATATTTGCTTAAAATACATAAAACAAAAACATACAAAATGAAAAAGAAACAGAAGAAATAGACAAATATACAATTATAGTTGGATATTTCAATCTTCTTTTCTTAGTAATCAATCAAGGAAGTAAACAGAAAATCATTAAGTATATGGAATACCTGAACACCACTGTGAAATAACTTGGCCAAATAGACATTTAGAGAAACCAAAAACCGTAATACATATTCTATCTCCAAGATTGACCACACTGTAGGATACAAACTTCAAAATTCTCCATAGAATCAAAATCATAAAAAGTATGGGTCTATCCAAAATAGAATAAGCTAGATATTAATAACAGGAAGATATCCAGAAAATCTCCAGATGTTTGAAAATTTAAAATAAACATACCATAAATAGCTCACAATTTAAGAGAAATATAAATTAGAAAATATTTTGAATTAAATGTAAATGAAGTTATAACATACCAAATTTTGTGGGATTCCAATAAAGCATTGCTTGGGGCGAGACCCATAACACTACATGCTTGTATTAGAAGAGACCAACGGTCTCAAATAAATTACCTAAGATTTCAACTTAAGAAACTAGAAAAAGAAAACAAAATGGAAAGCAAGTAGAAAAAATAAAATGTTAAAGATAAAAGCAGAAATCAATAAAATAAGACCAGAAATAAATGGAAAAAAAATTTAAAGATTGACAAATTGATAAATGTAGCTACACTGAATAAGAAAAATTTAAAAAAAGAAAGAATAGACACAAATAACCAATATCAGGAAAAAGAGAGTGCAGGTTACTAAACATCTCCTGATATTAAAGTATAATACAGAAATATCATACACAACTTTACGCCCATACATTCAACAACTAGGATCAAATGGGTAAGTTTTTTAAGACACAAAATTCTGAAGTCATTCAATATGACATTTATAACTTTGATAGTTGTACATCTGTTAAAGTAATTGGCATCTTAGTTAAAACTTTCCAACCAAAATAAGAAGCTCAAATAGATGTCTTATGACAAATTTTACCAAGCATTTATGTTTAAAATAATAGCAACTATATGCAAAATTTTCCAAGACATAAAATAGGAAGAAAGACTTTTTACTTTATTTTATGAAGCTGTCATTATCCTGACATCAAAAATACTACAGGACAAAGATTTTATAGGAAAAAATACAAATTAGTATCATTCATTAATATGAATACAAAAATAATAAATAAGAATAACTCACTACGTATAAGTGAGAGGTGAGCATAGTTATCCAAGGAATACAAGGTTGCTTAAACATTTGAAAATCAGTCAATGTAATTCACTACATCAATAGACTAATGAGAAAAAAATCATATGATTATCTCAATATATGCAGAAAAAGAATTTGACAAAATTAAACATCTACTCATGATAAAAACTCACAGCAAGTTAGGAATAGAAAAGGACTTCCTAATCCTGACAAGGAACCACTACCAAAACACTGTTGGTAACACTGTAGTTAATGATTAAAGAAATGACTTGCTTTACTCCTAAGACTAAGAAATAAGGAAAGGATGTCCACTTTAACAACTACGATTAAACATTATACTAAATGTCCCAGCCAATGCAAAAAGATAATAAAAATAATGTTGTGCAGATTGAAAAGGAAAACATAAGATGGTTTGTATACATAGATTTTTCCCAGAATCTATAAAAAATAAAATTAATAGAACTAAAAAGTAATTTTTGCAAAAATGCACAATACAAAACCTATATTTAAAAATCAATAATATTTCTATAGTAAGGCAATGAACAATTGGAAATAATTTTTAAAGTAACATTTAAAATATCACCAAAACCATGAAATACTTATATGCACATCTTCAAAAGTATTTGCACGTTTGTATGCTGCAAAATACAATACATTTTGAGGAGATTTTTTGAAAAGCTATAAAAATGTAGACTCGGGTTACTAGATCTATATATTCAGGGTGTTTCCAGCCAAAATTCCAGCAATTTTTTTGTAGATAAAGAAAATCGAATTTTAAATTTATATGTAAATGCAAAGAAATAAGAACAGCCAAAGTAATTTTGAGTAAGATCAAAGTTGTAAGATTCATATTGCCTGCTTTCAAGACTCACTATAAAGCTATAGCAATCAAGAATCTATAGCATTGGTGAAAGTATAGGCTCACAGATCAATAGAACAGAGCAGAGAGCTCAGAAATAGACATAAACAAATATGGTCGATTGATCTTCAACAAAATTGCCAAAGTAATTAATTTTAAAAATGACAGTCCTTTCATCAAGTGATACTGGAAAAATGGAGCAACAATATACAAAAAAAAAATTAACTCATACCTTGTGTCACATACAAAAAATTAACTCAAAATGGATAAAAGATACAAATATAAACATCCAGAACATAACACAAGAGAAAATATGCCCTTTGTTTACGTGAATACTTTCTCAAAGGACACAACAAAAACACAAATCATAAAAGAAAAAATGTATTAGACTTCATTATCATTAAAAATTTCTCCTTCTGAAAAGATACTATGAACACAAGTAAAAAATAGCTATATAATGTGAAAAGATATTTGTAAAACATATATCAATTTAATAATAAAAGACTCATTCTGAAAATATAAAGACCTACCGACCCAACAAAAAGAAAATAAACTATTATAAAAAAATGAGCAAAAGATTTGAAGAGCCATTTTCCAAAGATTTAGGTATGATACCTGGCAATATCAAGAGTTGGTGAGTGTAGAAAGAAATTGTAACTCTCCTTAGTTACTACTGAGAATGCAAAATGGTACAGTTATTTTGGAAAATATGTTGGCAGTTTCTTCTAAAGTTAGTATATTACCCAGAAATATCACTCCTAGATATTTATTCTAGACAAATATAACTTATATCTACACAAAATGACGTTCTCAAATTTTTATAGTGATTTTAAGCATAATATCCAAAACCTCAAAACAATTAAATTGTCCCCAAAAGGTGAATGGATAGAATGTGCTGCGTCTGTATGGTGGAATTATCATCAACAATATAGCAACATAGAAGAAGAGCAAACATGTCATGCCAAAGAAAAGAAGCCATATTCTAATGACTACATGCTTGATTGTTCCATTTACGTGATATTTTGGAAAAGCTAAAACTAGGAATTAGGAACAGAGCAGTGGTTATCAGAGGTGGGGAGACAGGAATGACTACAAAGAGACATGAGGGAACTTACTAGGATAATGGAAATGTCATTTCTCTTGATTTTGGTGATTCATGTGACTGTGCATGTTTGTTATAGCATGTAGAATGGTATGTACATATAAAAAAGGTAAAATTTATAGTATGTAAATTATAACTCAATTAACCAGAGTTTTTTAAAAAGTGAAATGTTGAGTAAAGAGAATGAGAATTATTGGCTTTACTGAGGCCTAGAGGGCAGTGTTAAAAACTAGCTAAGCCATTTGTTGCAGTAGATAATTCAGATACTAGAAAGTTGTAATTCTGTTATTTTCAAAACTACCTCTTTCTAAATGGGGCTTTTAATTCCATAACACTATAAATCAAGTTAAAAATCACAAGGTCAAAATCTGATAGAATTTATGTCAATTCCTAGCTCCAGGAGAATGATGATCACATCCAATCGTTTTATTAGTACTTTTACCATGGTACTTGATTTATTCACAAGAACACTGGAGGTTTTCAGTCTGTTAGCAATTATCCTAAATGTTTCACTGTTTTTCACCAGTACATTTTAAAAAGGATGGTTATGAAAAGTTGTATATTACTATAAAATTTTGAATGCAGGAAATCTGTAATGTCAAAATGATAATAGAAAATATTCACTCATCTCTTGATCTCAACATTGTCTTCTTTTTTGGTTATTTTTAGAATTATAATTTGGTTATTTTAATAAGAATTGAAATAACAATTTTCAGTGTAAAAATAATTACTTTTCACAAGTAATTTTTACACACAAAATCTAAAGAAATAGACAAGTCTTCATCTGTGATACAAAATTTCTTAAATAGAAAGAATATACATGTTTCTGTTAAGCAAGGCCTAGCTTTCTGAATTCAAGTGTTTTCAGGGAGTCTTTTACTGTCATGAAAATGCAATTTGTAGACTCATTATTAGGGAGATCACATTAAATGCAATTACATTAAAAGCATCGAGAATAATGAGAATGAAAAACTTCAAAGTTATATTTTATATTTTTATCATGATAGTTACCATACTAAGAAAATAAGAGAAGTCATTAAGGAATTTATTTATTAATAAATACAAATTATTATGTAGAACATGTGTACATTATAAAATGGCTAACTTGAGTTAATTAACATATACATCACCTCATATTATTTTTTGTAGTGAGAAGACAATATCCATTTTCTTAGCAATTTTCAAGTGTATAATACATTGTTATTAAATATACTTAATGTGATGTGTAATAGATCTCTTGAAGTTATTCTTGCTATCTAAATGAAATTTTGTATCATTTGACTAACATCTCCCCAACTGTCCCACCCCAACCTTGCCTTCTGATAGAGACACTTCCCATTGCCATGGCAGAGTAGTTAATAAACAATCGGCAATAGCAAATGTGACAGAACCGGAAGCAACTTGTTCATGAATACCCTGGATATCTCATAATGAAATACTAGCTCTAGCTCAGAGATTCAATTTCAAATGCAAAATTCCAGGAGACAAATAAAGAACTTGTTTGAACTCATACATAAATGTAAATTCTATTTTTTTTTCCCCACTGAGAATAGGCTTGGAGATAGAATGACCATAAAGCACAAGTCTATAGGGATCTTCTAGGGAGGCTGGTCATAATGAAGTATGTATCTCTCAGTCACTAGGATCTCAACAGTTTCTAAAGACATACTACCTAATTTAATATTGTGCCTTTGAGGTTCTCTTATAAAATAACATGATTATAAATTGATGGCTCAGTAAATCACAAGATAAATGTGCACATTAAAAATCATCAGGTATCTTAACTGCACTCTTTGCTTTTAATCTCCCCCTCCATTGCATTCTACTCATTCCCTCTATATTTAATGTTCTGCATACCAGATTGAATTGCTACTTCATACATAATTCCCTAGAGAAGATCTATAACAAAACTCTGTGTAACAGAATGCAAAATATTTTATAAATAGATCTTAATTTCTCAGATATGTTTCATGCTTTCAGCTCCTTCAACTTTGCATTCCATCCTTCTACAAACCACCTTCATAAATACCTCCCTTGACATGTTTCACTGCATGCCTGGGCATTGCTCTTTTATGCAGCTATGAGACAACACATACTGGATTTCCTTTCTGCAATGCCCTCTTTTTTTCTGACCAAGTACAACTGCCTCCTTCTTTAAGCCATAATTGAAAAGTTGCCTTCTGAGTGGAACTTTTATATGCCACGTGGGCTTCAGTTGCTCTGTTTTTGCCACATTAACTCTTTGTTCATAATTGTGTTGTAATTCCTATACCATTTTTCTATATTTAATTATTTTTCTTCTTTCTCTATCTTCAATAACATATATTTGCTCAACTAAGGGGAAAATCTATGCCATATTAGTCTTTTTAGCCATACTATGTAGCACAGTGTATGGAACATAGAAGGCACTAAATAAATTGTTATTATATGAATTAAACTGAAAAAACATGAGCTTTGAGTATTTAGACTAAATCTATCATCAAATACATGGAAAATGTAACTAGAGTTGGAGTTATTGGTCATCAGTATATACTATTAGCTAGGCACTTCTCTACACAAAAGATGTGACATCATTTATTTAATGTTAACCAATAATTAGGTAACAGTTAACATTAGATCAGCTGTTTAGTTTATATACTATACTAAATCCAAGAAGAATATCTTTGTTCAGTTCTAGATTTCATTTTTCTGGAGAACAGACAGCATAACCTATTTATGATGCATCAACAGCACTTAGCATAGGTCTTATCAATAGTAGACACTCTAAATATTTTTATATCTTTAAGTAAATGTAAATATGAATAACTACTTCTAAATAGTAGTTTATAAAACTGAGTCAGCACAGAATTGAGTCAAAGAATCTCAGGCCCTTCTTCTTAGATGGTTTCCAGTTCTAAGAATATTCATATAATTGATGACTTAATTTTTTCAGTTGAAGACAGGTAAAGGGATAGACTCCAGCTAGTATACTAAAATATTTATGGTTGATTCATTTTATTTGTCAATTGTCTAAAAATAGCAAGAAAACAGCCCAATAATAGTTCTAGCTTTCAGTCTTGCATTATAAGAAAAATTATGACAGAGCATAAATCCAAATAAAGGGAAGACCACACAAACAATAGATAAGTTAATATCAAAATTCTGAAATCATTCAATCTATGATTTATTGATAACCAAACTTTAAAAAATATTATACTAAATGTTTAGAAAATAAGCAGTTAAATTATAATATAAGCTGTTAAAGGATGATTTTTAAAACTGAAATCACCACTCCCATGAAACTATAAAAGTACATGTCTCCTTAATTATTAAGGAAATCAGTAAACTGCTACAAGCAGATCAAAGGAGAATACAAGGGATAGACTCACATTTAGGCAGTGAGGAATACTGAATATAATTTACACAATAGATGCAAAACTGATGAATAACCACAGTGATATAATCAAAAGTATTTCATGGTATAGCATTTGCATTTCTAGAAACAAAAATCATTTGTAGTTTTCTCAGTTTTCTATAATTTTTAGAGTTGTAATATAGCACAAAAACAATAAAAGGCAGAAATAACCTGGAAGAATATGCTAGACAGGGCACTCAGTAGTCTTTCTGGCCATTGGAAAGTCATTCACATATTTTCTTCATAAATGTGCCTATAATGCCAATGAGACTAACACTGCATTTGCTATTACACCAATTAGTTTTATGGTTAAATAATATCTAAATATTCCTAAAAGGCCATGGCATTACCTGGCCACATATATATTGACATGGATTTCAGGGACACCCAATAGAAGAAGATTTCAGAACATTCTATACATAAAAAAAAAAAAATCAAGAATCACTTGGAAGAGTGCCAAATTTTATGTCATAATTCAGTTTAAAACAATTGAACTATTTTTTTGATGTGCTGCTGAATTCTATTTGCTAAAATTTTGTTGAGTATTTTTGCATCTATATTCATGAGGGTTATTGGTCTGTAGTTTTCTTTTTTTGTTGTGTCCTTTCCTGGCTTTGGTATCAAGGTGATATTGGCTTCATAGAAAGAGTTAGGAAAGATACAATCTTTCTCAATATTGTGGAATAATTTCTGTAGAATAGGTGTGAGTTCTTCTTTGAATGTTTGGTAAAACTCTGGAGTGTAGCCATCTGGTCCGGGACTTTTACATTTTGGAAGGTTTTTTGATTGCTGCTCCAATTTCTGAGCTTGTGATTGGCCTATTCAGATATTCTGTTAACTCTAGGGTGAACTTAGGGAGGTTGTTTGTTTCCAGGAATTTGTCCATTTCTTCCTCGTTATATAGTTTTTGGGCATATAGGTTTTTGTAGTAATCAAAAATAATGTTTTGTATTTCCGTGACATCTGTTGTGTTCTTTGGTGATTTTAAAGAAGCATCAGGTAAGTTTTGATGTATCTGCTACAATATAGACTTGCCTAGATTTAGGAGATTGGATTGAATGATTTCATAAGGTCTCCTTTAGCCTAATGAGCCAATTAAATTATATGGGGCTTAGAATCTGGAAAAGATAGTAAACTATTTTGTACCTAGTAGATATCATAGCATACATTAAAGATTTACCAGATTATTTAAGTTAGAGTTCTTTGTCAATGAAGAATATGATATCTTAAAGTTTTTTTTTTTTTTAATTCCTTTTTGGTCCAAGCCCTCAAGAACCTCAAATGTAGAGAGAAAAACATCTCAACAACAATGGGGTCGGGGGATCTTTACAGAAGGAAAAGTTCGTCATATAAGGATGGACAATGGAGCTGCTATTGAGGTAAATATAGTAAATAAACTGAAGCTTTTAGGAACCTTCAGGCTTCTTCTAAGTCAACGATTAATGGCAAAAATGATTTAAAATTATGTCTCTAAGGAAAGGAAGTAAAGAAAAGAGGAATTTTGCCATTTTCAAGTATGTTAAAGTTTTACTAAAGAAAATACAAGCTAATTATTTTCTGTTCATGGAGGACCAAAAGGACTTTAATTAAAGTGGAGAGCATTTTTATTAGACAAGATGAGAACATCTGGTTTTTAGATCTTGACCATTGCTGAAAGCAATAGTTGAGTCTTTGTGTAGACCTCTTTAAGATGCCAAGAGACCAGATGATTTTAGATAGTTTGGCTGTTCACTTCCTTGGTGACTGGCAGTGAGGCCAGAATTTCCCTCATGAACCCTTCCATCTTTTCTAGCTTATCATTGGATAAATACCAATATTCTTCCCAGGATTCAAATTATTATATAAAAATATGAATTAAATATTAGAATAATTTAAAAAATTAAAATGTGTTTCTTTAATATCGATTAAAGGAACTGCAACAAGAATAACTACATCAAGAAGAAAATTGCATTAATGTTAAATAACCATTAAAAATTGTTTTAAAAGATATTTGGGAATTTACTTGAAGTGATCAGAAAAACTTCTGAGAAATTCTGATTTGAAAAGTTTAAATCTCTCCCCTTTAAATAAAGGGCCTGTGCTTAAAAAAAAACCCACAAATTTACCAAGTTTTAAATTTAGCCAGAAAGCTTTTACAGAAGCAAAATATATTTGTTATAAAAAAATTAGGAAAATAAAGATAGAAAAGTGAAGAAAATAAAAATCATCAGCCAGATATAACCAATTTAAGAATTATTACTTTTACTTCATTGTTTTTGTATGCATGTACTAGTTTTATTCTATTCTATTTTTCTTTAGTATTTTTCTTGTTTTGAATTATGGAATATTTCAAATATATACATATTTTAAAGAAATAACCTTAACTGGTATAATTGAAATTGAAGATTGAAGCTTCTCTTTCCAGAGATGAGTACATAGAAAAACAACAACAGCAAAAAGAAATTAAAGCTTCTCTTCCTCCATAAAATGGACAGGCTCATTGTAAATATTTGGAACATTTCAGATGAGTATGAAGAAAGAAGTTACCATCATCCTCAATTCTATAGATAACTACTCTTAACATTTAGACGAACATTTTTCCAGACATCAGTGTAAGCACCTGCACATATACACATTTTCTGGTGGGAAAATATCGTGTATACTTTTCACCCTCTCCATTATATCATGTACTTCTTCTATGTCAATCAAAATAGATCTATATTGTCATTTTAATAGTATCCTCTTAAACTTATTAGAAATAAGAAAGTCGATTTCTCCTTATTTTCACCACTATGTGATAATATCAAAGCAGTTAGCTGAAGAAAAAGATTAGTTTATAAAAAACTAGTTGGCCATTCCTCATTTTTAAAATCTTATTAAGATACTGTGTCCAAATTGTGGTTCTATATATTTAGAGATAATGGAAGTTTAATTTTTAAAGGATACAAAAAATTGGGGAAATGGTTATGAAGAGATTATTTTGTTCTGTGGAAAAAAGGGTAAATGACCATTTTAATTGACATTTAACTCACTTTATGTAATACAGGCATACCTCATTTTATTGCCCTTCACTTTATTGCACTTCACAGATATTGCATTTTTTACAAATTGGAGGTTTTGACAGCTCTGCATTGAGCAAGTCTATTAGCATCATTTTTCCAAGAGCATGTGCTTATTTTGTGTCTCTGTGTCACGTTTTGGTAATTCTTGAAATATCCGTTATATTTTTCTGTAATCAGTATATCTTTGATGTTACTATTGTACTTGTTTTGGGATGTCACAAATAAGCTGACAGACTTAATCAGTAAATGGTGTCTGTGTTCTGACTGTTCCACTGACTGGGTCGCTCTTTCATCTCTGTGCCACTCCTTGGGCCTCCCTAATCCCTGAGACACAACAGTATTGAAATTAGACCAATTAATAACCCTACAGTGGGCTTTAAATGTTCAAGTGAATGGAAGAATCACACCTCTCCCACTTAAAATCAAAAGATAGAAATGATGAAGCTTAATGAGAAAGACATGTCAAAAACCAAGATAGGCTGAAGCCTAGGCATCTTGCACCAAACAGCCAAGTTGTTAATGCAAAGGAAAGTTCTTAAAGGAAATTAAAAGTGCTGCAGAGAACACATGAATGATGAAAAAGCAAAATAGCCTTATTGCTGATATAGAGAAAGTTTTAGTGGTCTGGATAGAAGATTAAGCCAGCCACAATATTCCCTTAAGCCAAAACCTAATCCAGAGCAAGGCCCTAATTATATGAAGGCTGAGAGAGGTGAGGAAACTGTGAAAGAAAAGTTTAAGCTAGCAGAGGTTGGTTCATGAGGTTTAAGGAAAGAAGCTGTCTGCAAAACATAAAAGTGCAAAATGAAGCCGCAAGTGCTTACGTCAGCTGCACCAAGCTCTCCAGAAGATCTAGATAAGATAATTGATGAAGGTGGCTACAGAATTTCAATGCAGACATTACAGCCTCATGTGGGAGGAAGATACCAACTAGGATTTTCATAGCTAGAGAGAATAAGTCAATGCCTAGCTTCAAAGCTTCAAGGGACAGACCGACTTAGGGGCTAAGGCCCTTATTTGCCATTCCAAAAATCCTAGGGCCCTTAAGAATTATACTAAATCTACTCTGTCTGGGCTCTATAAATGGAACAACAAAGCCTAGATAACAATATATCTGTTTATGGCATGGTTTACTGAATATTTTAAGCCAACTCGTGAGATTGCTCAGAAAAAAAGATTCCTTTTAGTGTGTTATTGCTCATTGATAAATGCACCTGGTCACCCAAGAGCTCTGACGGAGATGTACAAGGAGAGTAATACTGTTTTCGTGCCTACTAACACAACATCCATTCTGTAGCCCCATGGATCAAGAAGTAATTTTGAATTTGAAGTCTTATTATTTAAGAAATACATTTCTCAAGGATATATCTGCCATATATAGTGATTCCTCTGATTCCTGATTCCTGTGAAACCTTCTGGAAAGTATTCATCATTCTAGATGCCATCACAGACCCTTGTGATTCATGGGAGGAGGTCAAAATATCAACATTAATAGGAGTTTCGAAAAAGTTGATTCCAACCCTTATGGATGACTTCAAGAGGTTCATGACTTCAGTGGAGGAAGTAACTGCATATATGGTAGAAATAGCAAGAGAACTAGAATTAGAAGTGGAGTCTGAAGATGGGACTGAATTGCTGCCATCTCATGATAAAACTTTAGTGGATGAGGAGTTGCTTCTTACGGAATAGCAAAGAAAGTGAATTCTGAGGTGGAATCTACTCCTGGTGAAGATGCTATGAACATTATTGAAATGATAACAAAGGATTTAGACTATTACATAAACATAGTTGATAAAGCAGTGGCAGAGTTTGAGAGGATTGACTTTAATTTTGAAAGAAGTTCTGCGGTGCGTAAAATGCTATCAGACAGCATCACATACTATAGCCAAATCTTTCATGAAAGGAAGAATCAGTTGATGTGGCAAACTTCAGGGTTGTGTTAGTTTTAGAAATTGCCAACTTTCAACAACCACCACCCTAATCAGCCAGCAGCCTTCAATGTGTAGGCAAAACCTCCACAAACAAAAAGATTACAACTTGCTGAAGGCTCAGATGATTGTTAGCAGTTTTTTTTTTTGCAATAGAGTATTTTTAAATGAAGGTAAGTACATTGCTTTTTAAGACACCATGTTATTACACACTTAATAGACAATTGTATAGTGTAAACACAACTTTTATATGCATTGGGAAACCAAAAAATTGGAGTGACTTGCTTTATTGCTTTGCTTAGTTGTGGTGGTCTAGAACTGGACCTGCAGTATCTCCAAAGTATGCTTGTATATAGTTGGGAGTTGCACATAAATATAATGAGAATAAAATTATGTTTTGTCTTATTTTCTAATTAATCATATAAGTTTTCTGATTTTGATTCTTGCTATTAAGGGGTAATGAGGAAGAGGGAGGAGCTAGATCTTTTCAGGAATACCAAAAAAGCAGCTCCTGAAGGAGTTTCTAGACCATCTTGGAAGAAAAAAAGTGAGTCAAAATGTTCATAAACAAGAGAGTAATAATAGCATTTCAGGACCAATGCATACGTGCTGAAGGGGGTAAAAATAAAACAACAGTGGAAGGGAGGCAGGGAAGCCCTTCATGAAGGACATGAATAATTACTTGGGCCTTGAATCTTCTCTTGGAAAAGTAAGAAAGGAATATAAACATTAGAAGATATGAAGACAAGCACCTAATTTACCTGTTGCATGATGAATATGAAAGTGGTCACAGAGAGAGAGAGGGACATCTCTAGGAAGGCTTTAGCTGGCTGGCCCAACATAAGGTGTCACCTAGTGGCATTAGCTCAGCTGTTCTCCCATGTGCTGGTCCCTATGTGTGATAGATCCAGAAACTCTTATTAATGCCCTGGAGCTGATTTGGATCTGGGAGTTTGACTTCCTGCAACCAAATTTACAAGAAATGAAAGTGTAAATGAGTTACCTGTTCATTATTTTACAGCGTGTACGAGAATGCTGGTGTTGGCAAAACTGCTGCATTCTCTCTGTGTAAGCAGAAGTTAAATGATAAACGGGAGGATTCTTGGTCTGGATAGCGGTATTATTGGCTGTGTTTATTTTCTTCTCAGTGTTGATTTACATTAAATTTTCTAAATATATTTCACATATTGCTTTTCTAAAGCTGAAAGAATAAAATAACGAGATTTTTAATAGAAACAATAAAGATAAAGAAAAAGTAGTGCTAAATAAGGAAACGATTGCTCAATGGTTAGTGTATGTTAATTTTGTAGCACAGCTCTCACAGTTTTAGAATTTTTGGGGTGAATATATTATATATATATATATATATATACACACACACACACAAACATATGTATGTATGAGTTGCTATCCCATTTCTTTCTTTTCTCATGAAGATATTAATGTTATTGTTTGGAAGAGATTCATTTTTATACTTTCGAGCTTTTCCACATTTTACCATTGGAATTTTTATAGTTTTCCTCTAAAGGACATTTAATAAAATTTCTTGAAACTTATTTTTAGTTCATTAAGATGTGTTTATGAAGCAAATATGTAGTGTCTTCTATTTGACTTTACCCTGGAGCAGAATCTCTCTTCCCTTGGATGAATATCTGTCACTATTTTATGCTAATTTTTTTTTTTTTTTTGAGACAGAGTCTCACTCTGTTGCCCTGGCTATAGTGAGTGCCGTGGCATTAGCCTAGCTCACAGCAACCTCACACTCCTGGGCTCAAACGATCCTACTGCCTGAGCCTCCTGAGTAGATGGGACTACAGGCATGCGCCACCATGCCCAGCTAATTTTTTCTATGTATTTTTAGTTGTTCAGATAATTTCTTTCTATTTTTTAGTAGAGATGGGGTCTTGCTCTTGCTCAGGCTAGTCTCGAACTCTTGAGCTCAAGCAATCCTCTCACCTCGGCCTCCCAGAGTGCTAGGATTACAGGTGTGAGCCACCGTGCCCGGCCTTATGTTAATTTTTAATACCTGATAAATGGCAGAGAGAGTGGAAGAACTGTTATTTTTTCTCCAGGAAATCTATACTTTTGGAAGAATATTGGGACAAGGGAGCTTTGGAATGGTCTTCGAAGCTACAGACAAGGAAACAGGAACTAAGTGGGCAATTAAAAAAGTGAACAAAGAAAAGGTAAGGCTTATTAGCATCATACTGAGGGGCACAGTGCCAGCGCAGCGGGGTGTGGGCACTACAGCCTCTCACACTAACACACACTGCCCCTGATCCTGAGGGCCAGGGCCTGGGCTGACCCCCTGGAGAAGGGAGGGCATTTCTCTAGCCTCCTGGGAAGGGACTAGTTCTTGAACTGAAGTAAGCAAGTGCTGTCTGGCAAAAGCACTTGAAAGGGTTAACATAACCATTATAACCAAATGTAAGTAAATTTTACCAGAGAAAGCTGAAGGTAAAGGCCAGTTCTCAGTACGTGCAGGCTTAGGGCTATGGGCTTGATGTCTTAGCTAGAAGTAAGTCCCATCAGTCTCTCCTGATATTGTTCTGATACACTTTTCTCTGATCCTCTTTTCATTTCCTTGCTGTTAGCTAATTCTCTGTTTATTGATCCTACCTGCTCTTTCGGCTTGAACCACTCTTTCCACTGTCTGCTCCTATATTGTTTACTTATAGCCATTGTATTCCTCTTCCTCTTGGAGTGGAGAATGACTAGGCTTCTCTTTAAGGTAGAGTCTAAAACCTCAGACTTTACACCTCATCATTTCATCAACTTTTTTCATTTCTGTGCCTGGGAAAAAACAAAACAACAACATTGTGGTGTCTTTCCTTTGGATTTGTGATGATAAATGTTACATTTACAAAAGGAAATAGTAGGTTTTTTTTATTTCAGCTTATTATGGGGGTACAGATGTTTAGGTTACGTATGTTGCCCTTGCCCCCCCCCCAAGTCCGAGTTTCAAATATGTCCATCCTTTGGGTGGTGCACATTGCACTCTTTGTGTATGCACATACCCATCCCTTCCTCCCTCCTCCCCCCCGCCCAACATCCAATAGATGTTATTCTTATATGTGCACTTATGTGTTGATCAGTTAATACCAATTTGATGGTGAGTACATGTGGTGCTTGTCTTTCCATTCCTGGGATACCTCACTTAGTAGAATGCGTTCCAGCTCTATCC
>CAUYSK010086719.1:0-20810 GCA_963575035.1 Avahi laniger | reverse complement strand
GGGAGAAAATTTTTGCATGCTACAAATCCGATAAAGGGCTGATATCTAGAATCTACTTAGAACTTGGGAAAATCAACAAGAAAACATCAAATGATCCTATCAAAAAGTGGGCAAAGGACATGAACAGAAACTTTGCTAAAGAAGACAGAATAATGGCCAAAAAACATATGAAAAAATGCTTAACATCTCTAATCATCAGGAAAATGCAAATTAAAACCACAATGAGATATCACTTATCTCCAGTGAGACTGGCCTTTATCAAAAAGTCCCAAAACAATAGATGCTGGTGAGGATGCGGAGAGATAGGAACACTCATGCACTGTTGGTGGAATTGCAAACTAGTGCAACCTCTGTGGAAAGCAATATGGAGATACCTTAAAGAGATACAAGTAGAAGTACCATTCAATCCAACAATCCCATTACTGGGCATCTACCCAAAAGAGCAAATGATGCTGTATAAGAAAGACACCTGCACCCAAATGTTCATAGCAGCACAATTCACAATTGCAAAGATGTGGAAACAATCCAAGTGTCCATCAATACATCAGTGGATTAATAAAATGTGGTAGATGTATACCATGCAGTACTATTCAGCTTTAAGAAACAATGGTGATACAGCACCTCTTGTATACTCCTCGATAGAGCTGGAACGCATTCTACTAAATGAGGTATCCCAAGAATAGAAAGACAAGCACCACATGTACTCACCATCAAATTGGTATTAATTGATCAACACATATGTGCACATATGAGAATAACATCTATTGGATGTTGGGCAGGGGGCAGATGTGAGGGGGGAGGAGGGAGAGGGAACGGGTATATGTATACACAAAGAGTGCAATGCGCACCACCCGAAGGATGGACATATTTGAGAGTCAGACTTGGGGGATGGGGGGCAAGAGAAACATATGTAACCTAAACATCTGTACCCCCATAATATGCTGAAATAAAAAAAAAGTTCAAAGAAAAGGCTGTAGCAGTACTAAGATCTTGATCCTAAAAACATTAGCAAACCATTGCAGAGCTTTAAGCATGAAAATTGATGTTGTCAGATTTATGTTTTGAAAATATAAAGTAGGTACAATGTGCAGAATGGATTGCAGAATCTCTGAGCAGATGAGAAGAACCTGTTAGAAAGCTATAAAAGTAGTCCCAGCAACATATGATGCTATAGTAGCTTGGACAAATGTGTTTTTAGTGGGAGATAGTAAGAAAAAAAGAGATTTGAAATGTCCCTAGTAAGTAAAAGCTACAAGAGTTGGTAACAAATTGGCTATGGGAAATAATGGAGAGGGAGGTGGCAAAGATGACCTGGCTCATACAACTGAATAATGAAGTCACTGCCATTTGTTAAAAGAAGAAATACTGGAAGAGATGTATGTTTGATGATAAAACAATATTATGTATTTAGTTTTGGTAATGTTGAGTTTGAGTCTTGTTTGTAATATGATGAAATAAAAAATCATTAGTTGAGTAAAAAAGTCTAAAAATAACATGAGTAGTCTTTTTTAGAAATATATTAATAAATCTGAAGGTCATATGCATTGAAACTATTGCTATTGGAAATACTGCCTTGGGAGAGGGTATATGATGATCAGAGTCCCTGGAACTGAACTTTGAAAAAGTTTAACATTTAATGGCTAGTTAGGCAAGATGACTCTGCAAAGATGATGATAAGTATCATTTAGAAGATATAAAGAAGAACGTATCATCTTGTACTCCAATATAGGAGTTTTAAGAAGCAGAATTTGGTCAACAATATTAAACACTACCAAAGGACAAATAAGATGGGACTGGGTGGATGATAGTTCCAGTCATTAAAAAAAGAAAAATGGAAGAAGACCAGATGAGACAAGTACAAAGGTAATTATTGTATCATGTTCAGTTTGAGATATCCAATAAGAGATAAAGTGCTATGGGAGTTCATAGAAGGGAAAATTATTTCTATCTGGAAAAGATCTGTGAAGGTATCATGGAGGAGTTAGCATTTGATTTGAATATGAAGGTATGTAAAAATGAATGTACAAAAAGATAATAAAGTTGGAAAAAAAAGATGTTCATCTAAAAAACAAGTATTTTTATGAGGCTGGAGCATAGAGAATGTGCAAAGTAGTCATGGAGGTTAGGATTAGAAGAGGGTAGATTGAGAGCATATTGCAGAAGGCCTTGAATGAAAGGATGGGGAGTTTAATTTTCATTGGATAGGTACTGTGGAGCCATTTAAGCTTTCAAAATAGAGAGATAATGGGCTTCAAAGAGAAGAAAACCTGGAAGTGGAGTGACAAGTTGGAGACTATTGCTTTGGCCCAAGGAAGATTCATTGAGGTTCTGAACTAGGATAGTGACAATGGAATTGGAGAAGAGAAAGCCAATGCAAAGGTACTGAGGAGGAAGGATGAGCAGAATTTAATTATTCATTTAATTATTTATATACAATTGATATTGAAATAAGTTATTATAACAGGCATTGAAAAATCTTTCACTGATAAAAAAGAGTAATGATTTTAAGGCTATTTGAGAATGTGTGTGGTCATCCCTATGCATGGGTTAAAAGCTTTTTTATATTTTATTCTACTCCTGGTTCAAATTGCTAACTTGCTTTTCAAGCAATTTTCCACTTGGGTTGACTCAGGCCTGAGGTGGTCATTTTGCCCTGACCCCATTACATTGCCTTCTCATTCTCAAATCTTTCTCTGACCCTTACCTTTAATAAGAAAATCTCTCTTCCACATTGCCAGCCTCAGCTATAATTAGTCGCTGTTGCATCTGTCATGACTCTGCTTTATTGCAATCCTGATGTCCTCGGCTCTTCTTAGAAGAGAGGAATATGGACTTAGATGAGATGAAAAACTGGAATTATGAGGTATTAATACTTTTATATCTTCAGTCAAATAAATTTGGTTTATTTTAAGGAGTATAAAGTAGAAGACAATAATTTATGGACATAGGAAATTTCAATAAATGGGATCCCTGAATAATTAGGTATGTTATTTGAAGTGAGTAAAATATTTTCTTGTATAAAAATCATAAAATTTTTGTTAATGCCATATCACTTTTAAAGTCTAACTGGTCATCAACACAGTCTACATAATTTATTAAAAAGCTAAAAACAAATGCCAATCAAAACCCTACCTGGATTATTTTCTCTGTATGACTACAATTCATTAACTTGACTATATATATATGTATGTGTATGACTATATATATATGTATGTGTACACATACATATATATATTTCCTTTTTTTTTCCAAATCAATTTGGCCAGTGAACTTGGTGCTTTGAAAACACTGCCTTTGTTTAACTACCCTATAAGATAATTAACCACATTACAAGTTTGTTTCATGGAAGTTAGTTGTGAAAGTATTTTTGAGCTTGTGTTTCTACTTGATTTGTTGCCTAACTTGATCAACATGTCAAGGTAAATCAATAAAAGTGAACGTCCATTATGTAAAGGACTATGTGAGGTACTAAAGAAGAAACAGGGATAAAGAAAAACAAATGGTTACTGACAATGAGGAACTAACATTCTAATTGTAGAGTCTATACAACTATAAATAGTATTAATATATAGCAAAGTGATAAATGTCTTAATAGTTTTATAGGTAAAAAGAAAAGACCTAAGAAAGTAGATTATGTGGGATTAGAATTTGGCCTTGAAGGATTGGTAGAATTTATTGTTGCCATGAAGGAATTGGTAGGTATTCCAGGTATAAGGTACAGTTTGAGCAAGTTATATTAATGGGAGATTTCAATTTGTTTTTGAGAATGGCATGTTTTACAGGTGAGCTAAAAACTGAATATTTTAAGTGGATAAGTCATAAAAAGTATTAACTCTTACTATCAAGTTTGCTGTAAAATTATCTTTATAACATTTAGCTGTGTTTAATTCTTATGGCAACTAGAGAATTATGATGCCAGGACTTTCTCCAGGCCAATG
Source organism: Avahi laniger (assembly GCA_963575035.1). Taxonomy (NCBI): domain Eukaryota; kingdom Metazoa; phylum Chordata; class Mammalia; order Primates; family Indriidae; genus Avahi; species Avahi laniger. The sequence continues at coordinate 16,872 of CAUYSK010086719.1, read as the reverse complement.
ATGCAGTAAAAAAAAAAACCATAATAACAGAAAAATATGTAACTAGGTACAGCAAAGAATGTGTTTTTGTCTTGTAAGAATAACCCCAAGGGTTAGTATGGCCTCTCCTTAAGTCTATTGGTATAAAGCTCAGCTAAAGGGTTCGTCACTCCACTCAGGCTGCACTGAACACCAGATCTTAGGCATGCCTTTGGAAAAACCCTTAGGATGCACTGAGGAACTGCTTCCACTTATTCATATCTTTATTTCATATATCTTCTTCACTGCTTGTTAGATGGTTTGGTAGTAAACTGAAGTAAAAGAAACCCAAAGCAAAAGTAGCTGAGTTATTATTCTTTCCATTTTTTCACAGCTAGACCCATTTTGTTTGTTTGCTTTTTGTTTTTGTTTTTGATTTTTAAGTGTTAACCATTATTGTTGGCTCAGGCCAGCAAAGAACATCAAATCAGGAATTAAATGATTTCAGAAAGCTTCTCCAGGATATCCTTTCACCATAGAAAAGCACTTCAAATATAGCACAGTTACCAGCACAAGCTGTGGCAATATTAAAACGTCCACAAATTCTTTGACACTCCTTCCACTAAGAGGCAAAGTTTATGCTCACCCCTTTTAAATCCTTAACTTTGGGCTTGACTTATGAACTCATAAACTATTAGAACACAGTGGAAATAATGCCCCTTGGTTTCTGAGCCTATATAAGGTGATACAGCTTCTGTCTTACTGAAAGACTCGTATTTGGAGCTCTGAGCTATCATTCATGAAGTCTGCCTACCTTGTGGCCTCCATGCTCTGAGGAAGCACAAAACCATTTGGGAAGGCCATGTGTTGGTGTTCTGGTCAACAGCCCTAACTGAAGTCTCAGCTGAGAATCAGCATCAACTGCTAGCAATGTGAACAAGCTATCTTGGACATCCAGCCTTTGGATGATTGCAGCTTCAAATTGATAACTATTTCAACTGTAGAATAAAACCCACATGATTATTGCCTAGCCAAGCCCTTCCCAAATTTCAAACCCACAAAATCACAAGCCAAAAAAAAAAAAAAATGGTTACTGTAAGCTGCTTAAGGTTTACTGTAATTTATGAAGCAATAATAATCAAAAAATAAGCTGAGAAATCAGCTGATAGGAGACATGTTTTCTGTCTTTCAATACCACTCTCTCTAGGGCCATGTGAGCAGAACAAGTAGAATAGAAAGGAAGATACCTCGAAAGGGAAAGAGATCTTTAGTGCTCCTTCTCCTATTGGCTGGCTGAAGTGTCCTTTCAGAAGTTCCACATCTCAGTCAAAAGTGTGTTCCAGGACATGGGGTACATGAGTGATAGAAAGTGATGGAAAATTTGGATATCATATTTGCTTGTGCCTTTGCTAATCCAAACGTGTTATCATTGAATATTTATTATGTGTTTAATGCTCTGATAGGTAGTTTGGGAAATATAAAGAAAAAATTTGAAAGATGTCTCTTTTTTCAAAAAATTTATAAACTTACCAGCATTACTTTTCTTACCATTTGATTTAAACAGTGCTTTTGAAAAATGTTACACAGCTGAATTCCATAAACAGGATTTAATTTAATGTCCAAATCTCTTCCTATGTTAATGAGTTCATAGCCTCTCACTGTCTGCTCCAACTGAACTGGCCTTCTGACTGTTCCTCAGATAAGACAAAAATTCTGTTTTTCTTTATCTGAATTCCCCTGTAAGTCACAAGATCTCCTTAGTAAGCTGCCTTGCTCCCAGTATGAACTTCTATTTTATCACCAATGCACTATGTGCTAATTGTTTAAGTGGTTGTTTAAGTGTCTTGTCACTAGAATGATGCTCCTTGTGACAATTTTATTCATCTCTTTAACCTGTGACCTAGGAATATGCCCAACGCATTTGTAACAATTGTTTCTGGAAAAGAAGGGTTCATTCACACATTCCTCTAACCATTATATATTAGGAATTAACTATGTGTCAACATTATTTCAGGTATTGCGAATACAATGGTGAACAAAATTAATACAGTATTTGATACAGTATTTCACAGAGTTTACATTACATTTGGGGATGTGCACAATCACTTTCAAATAGTCCTAACTGCTAAGGAGACAGTGTGATGGGATAGAGAGGGATGGGAGGCAATTTGAGATAAGGTAGTTTGAAAGGCATCTCTGAGATGGTATTTGAGCAATGAGAGAAATAATAATAGTCATCCATTCTGATATTTGAAGGAAAAACATTCTAAATAGAAGGAATAATAAGCATTAAATCTCTGAGATAGAAAGATCTTGGTGTTTTTGAGTCACAACAAAAAACTCAACATGACTAGAACAATGTACGAAAGGGGGAGTGGAAGGAGGTAAAATTGGAGAGAGAACAAGGGGCCAGATTAAGGAGGCCATTGTATAAATTTCAAATTTTCCGTGAGTAATAAAGGAGTCCTTTGAGGATGATATTTAGCTGGGGAGGGAAGCAATAAAATTCACACTTTTTAATGGTTACTGCATACTGTGTGGGGAATGCCTTGTATTGATGTGAAAGTGGAACTGGGAACTATTTAGGATGTTGTCTACTAGTGTAGTGATCTAGCCAGTGGTCCCCAAACTTTTTGGCACAAGAGATGGTTTCCATGGAAGACAATTTTTCCACGAACAGGGAGGTGGGGTGAGAAGGGGGTGCACGGCGGAGCTCTGTGACCCAGTTTCTAACAGGCCAGGGACCAGTACCGGTCCATGGCCCAGGGTTGGGGATCGCCAGTCTAGGCTAAAGCAGACATTACTCTACATGGATGAATGAATGGACAAGTAAATGAACAAATGAATAAATAATTGAACGATTTAAAAATAAATGAATAAATTAGAAGGAATGGACAAATAAGTATATAAATGAACAAATGAAAGAAAGTACAAAGTGAAGAAGAAAGGAAGGAAAGAAGAGAGACACATAACTGATGAATCTATTCACCAATAACAAGGAATGTTTTCCATGATATGCAGTCCCTCCAGACTTGTTTGTCACTCTTAATTATTCAAAACTGGCTAAAAACTCAATAGCCTTCAGTTGTGGCTTTACTTGCTGCTTTAGTAAAGCAGTGAATATAACAAGTCTGCTAAAGTAAATAATTTCATGCATCTTATTTTGTAATTCACTGATATTTTTTGTAAATAATCCTATCTCTAAAAAAATGTATTTGTCATTTCTGCATTTTATAAAGGAATCCTAATAACACCATGTTGATTAAAAGAGAAAACTGTTATGCCATTTTAATGTTTATTTATTCAAAATGACCTGAAGAAAATGTTTTGAAATTGAAAAAAAAAAAGAAAGCACTCCAATACTTCATCTTGATGTGTAGTTCTGCTTGATCACTTCCACAATTGTCTGGCTACAAAATCAACCTATTTCCACAGATTCAGGAATTTCCTCAGGAATTCTCCTACCTTAGAGTACATCGTGAAAAATCTGCATAGAAAAGTTGGATTTAGTTTTAGCCAAAAGGGAACATACAGTAAAATGTACCATTTGACTGTCTTACAGTTTTTAATAGAGTTGGCATAGATTTCACTGTCAAAGGCAATTGTTTTTGGTTTATCAACCAGGACTGTGGATGATAAGGAAACATGCTACCATTTGTGCTGCTGCCATGTCAAATGTCTCTACAGTACAGTTTATTCGTCAGGACACTGTCTGAAAACAGCATGCTGCTCATCATGGTTGCCAATCTGAGGAACTTGACTATACCATTGAACACAAACGTACTACTATCTCCTTCTCCTGTTCTGCTACAAATTAATTTGTAACCATTTGACTTTTATAAAGCCAAGAACAAAATTATACAGCATCAAAGTAAAATTAGTTACTGTTTGACTTTTATGGGGGTTATTTTGAAAAAAAGAAATGAAGGAAAAATAAACCAAAAAACAAATAAAAACGATTCTCTATAGAAACAAAGTAGAGTGAATAGTAAATAGAGAAGATAAGACTTGAAAAGCATGACATCTCTAAACATAACTTTTAAAATTGTTTTGTTGTCCAAATTATGCATGTGCTTTATTTGATAAAAAAAGATTTGTATCAAAAATAATAAACATTCTAAAACTGAAAAAATAAAAAATAAAAGAATTTAACTGTATATCAAATTGATAACATAATCATACAGAGAAAATAATTACAAGTGGCTTTGAACAGAATACACTAAATATACATCCTTAGTAGGATATAGTCTAAAATAAAAAATACTATAAAGAAATTATATACTTCATTCACTATTTTCATGTTTAGTAATGTAGATATGGTAAATTTGAAACTATTTTATGTATGATATAGGATAAAGAAATAAGCAAAAAAGGTCTGTTTAAAATGTCTGTAAATACTTTGCTATTCCTCTCTTTAAGAAATGAAGTTTAATTCTTTTCTCCATGAGTGTAGGCTGGATTTAGTGACTTGCTTCTAATAAATAGAATGTGATAGATGTAATGGCATGCTACTTCTGAGATTTGGCCTTAAGTTGGCATTGTGGTTCCTCATTTTTCTTTCTCTTGGATCACTCTCTATGGGAAAGCCAGAAAACATATTATAAAGACACTTAGCAATAATTATGTAGCGGTCAACTTGGCAAGGAACTGAGTCCTCATGCCAATAGCCAATGAGAAACTTAGGTCTAAGTCAATAGCCTTGTGACAGAGTCACCTTGGAGGTACGTCCTCCAGCCCCAGTCCCCAGTTAAACCTTCAAATGACTATAGCCCTAGCCAACAATTTTATTGCAACTTCATGAGACATTCTGAGTCACAAAAACCCAGATAAGCCACTCCCAAATTTCTGATCCACAGAAGATACTTAACATTAGGTGTTTATTAGGTTTATTGCCTAAAGCTGCTAAGTTTTGGTGTAATTCACTATGCAATGATAGACAACTAATATTTAAATAGGTAACATATATAATTATACATATATGCATATATATATTAAGAGATGCTATGGTTTGAATGTTTATGCCCCCTCCAAGATTCATATTGAAACTTAATTTCCAATGCAACAGTATTAAGAGGAGAGGCCTTTAGTAGGTTATTAGGTCATGAAAGCTCTAGACTCATGAATGAGATTAAGGTCTTTGTGAGAGAGGTTTTACACACTGCCATCTCTTTTTGCCCTTCCATCCCTTTGCCATATGAAGACATAGCACCTGTAACCTCTGGAGAATGCAGCAACAAGGCATCATCTTGGAAGCAAAGGCTGAACCCTCGGCAGACACGAATCTTGTCAGTTCCTTGATCTTTGACTTCCTAGTATCCAGAACTGTGAAAAATAAATTTCTGTTGTTTATAAGTTACCCAGTTTCAACGATTTTGTTATGGAAACACAAAAGAACTAAAGCAGAAGTTGGTATCATTTGTGGGTTACTGCTATAAAAAATACTTGAAAATGAGGAAGTACCTTTGCAATTAGATAAAGTGTGGAGCCTGGAACAGTTTTGAAGTGCATGCTACAGAAAGCCTAGATTGATGTCCATAAATCATTACAGAAAATTCAGATGAGGGCTCGTAAGAGTAGGAGAGCTGTACAGAGAGTCTCAATCTTCTTAGAGATTATCTAAGTGATCTTGATCTGAATCCTGGCAGAAATATGGACACTGAAGTCTATTCTGATAACGTCTTAGATGGAAATGAGAAATATCTTGTTGCAAACTGAAGTTAAAACCATACTTGTTACAAAGTGACAAAGAACTTTGCTGAAGTGTGACCATAGCCTAGTGCTGTAACCAGAGGTGAAGGACTGAAAATGGGCAACAAAATGTTTTATCAGTTTATGAGTTGTCTTTTTAAACCTCCTCACCCTTTTGGGGAATTAAAATCTGCATTCCTGTCCCACACCAGTAATCAAAGGGGCAAAATATTCTTTGCTCTTTTTGTTTTTAGTGTCTTAAACCACAGGAAATGGCTCAACAGAATTGTTCAAACAAGGGTTATGAGATGTCACCAGTAGACTGAAACCACCAATTATAGTTAAACAACAATAGCCTGAAGCCACAACATGTGACACTGGTGACAAAGACCCAACTGCTGAAAATCTCCCTTTTAAAAACTCATGGTTTCTGCTTAAAGATAGGATGGCAGTCTTTGAAATGCTATTCCACTGCCCTCCTCATTTGCTGGCAAATTAGTAAACTTCTCTTTCTTTTTTCTCAAATCTCTTGTCCTCAACTCTTCATTCTCACTAATTTGGCCTTGGGAACAAGTACTGAACTTTCGCTAACAGTGCTTTGTGGAAGAAAGAAGTGAAGAGTAATGAACTAGGATATTTGGTGAAAGAAATCTCTAAACAAAGAGAGAGATTTGGCTTCTCTTGACTATTTATAGCAAAATATGAGAAGAGAAAAGTGGGTTAAAGACATAAATTGTAACCAAATGTAAGCATAAGGTAAAGATTTGAAAAATTCTTAGGTTGGCTATGTAAAAAAGTAAAAAAATAATAAATAAATGTGTTTGGAAGAGAATACCAAGGGTGTGGCCAAGTGAGTTTTTGATAAAGAGATTAGTATGAATATAAAGAAGTCAGAAGCTATTCCCAGGCAAGGGAAGAATGACCCTAAAGGCATATCAGAGATTATTGGTGTCACTACTCCCATCACTGGCCCAGAGTATCAGGGCTTTGAGGCAAAATGATTTCAAGGGAGGGGCCCAGGGTATTTGTAGGACCTTGAGACTCACTGCCCTATACCACATAAAGTCTCTGCTTCCGCATTCAAGTTTAATAGGCCTCAGCTGGCCCAACTGTGGTTTAAGTGGGACCAGATTACAGGTCAGGCTATGGTTCTAGAAGGCACAAGTCACCATCGTAGCTTCCACATTGCACTCAAAATGAAGAGCTGTGGAGACATGCCTACCCTCATCCATATTTCAAAAAATGCCTTGGAGCCCTTGGGGCCCAGGCATAGAACTCCTGAAGGGTTGAGGTCATCACAGAGAGTCCCCAGTGGGGTGATGCTTAGTGGACCAATGGGGTAAGGACCACCACCAAGACCACAGAACTGTGGATCCAACAATATGCAACTCCAGCCTGGGAGAGCTGCAGGCACTGCATTGTAAACTATAAGAGCTGCACAGGCTACACCAAGAAACACCATGGAGGTGGGGGACCCTGGAGCCTGGGGGGCAAAACCTTTGCCACAGTGTTTCTGGAGGTGGGATAGGGAGTCAGGGAGAATCCTTCTCAGCCTCAAAGTTCATGATTGTTTGCCTTATCGAGTTTTGGACTTACTTGGAATCTGTTATTCCTTTCTTCTCTTCCTATTGCTCCATTTTGGAATGAAAATTTGTCCTATATTTGTCCCAACACTGTATTTTGGAAGCACATAAATTCTTGAATTTCATAGGCTTACAGCTGGAGGGTAATTTCTCTCAGGATGAATCATACGTTGAGTCTTACCCATATTTAGATAGGTAATATTTAGATGGGACTTAGGACTTAGACTTTAAAGTTGATGCTAAAATGAGTTAAGACTCTTGGGGCTGTTAGGATTGAATGAATGTATTTTGTATGTGAGAAAAACATGAATGTGGGAGGACTGTGGGCAGAATGATACGGCTGGAATATCTATGGCCCCTCCAAAATTTATACTGAAACTCAATCCCCAATGCAACAATAGTAAGAGATGAGACCAATAGAGGCATTTAGGTCATGAGGGCTTTTCCCTTGTGAATGAGATTAAGACCTTTATAGAAGTGCTTCATACAGAGTTTGGCCCTTTTGCCCTTCTATCTCTTCCACTATGTGAGGACACAAGATTCATCCCCTCTTGAGAATACAGCAACAACCACCAACTTAGGAGCAGAAGCCATGCTTTACGAGACACCAAACTTGATGGCACCTTGGTGTTGTCTTCCCAGTCTACAAAACTGTGAGAAATGCATTATTGTTGGTTATAAGTTACCACGTCTCAGGTATTTTGTTATAACAGAAAAAACAGAATAAGAGAAAGTCCCAAAACAACAAATGTTGGCGTGGATGCATAGAGATAGGAACACTCCTAACACTGCTGGTGGGACTGTAAACTAGTACAACCTCTGTGGAAAGCAATATGGAGATACCTCAAAGAGCTACAAGTAGAGCTACCATTTGACACAGCAGTACCATTACTGGGCGTCTACCCAAAGGAACAGAAGACATTCTATAAAAAAGACATCTGCACTTGAATATTTATGGCAGCACAATTCACAATTGCAAAGATGTGGAAACAATCCAAGTGCCCATCAATACGTGAGTGGATTAATAAAACATGCTGTCTATATACCACGGAGCTCTACTCAGCCACAGAAAGCAATGGTGATCTAGGACCTGTTGAATTATCCCAGATAGAGCTGGAGCCCATTCTACTAAGTGAAGTATCCCAAGAATGGAAAAACAAGCACCAAATGTACTCACCATCAAGTTGGTATTAACTGATCAACACTTAAGTTCACATATAGTAATAACATTGATTGGGTGTCTGGCAGATGGCAGGGGCAAGAAGGGGATAGGTATATGCACACATAATGGGTGCAGTGCCCACCATCTTGGGAATGGACACACTTGAAGCTCTGACTCAGGTGGGGCAAAGGCAATGTATATAACCTAATATTTGTATCCCTGTAATATGCTGAAATAAAAATAATAAAAAATAAAAATAATTTAATTAAAAAACAAACAAAAAAGATAAGAGACAATGTAGATTCAGTAAATTAAGATAAAAGCCCCCAATGTTCAATTTGAATTGGAAATAGCAATGTGAACTCATTTTTTTTATTTGAGTTACCCAAACAGCTTTATTTTAAAGACAAGAGAACCAAGTTCCCCATCTCCGAGGTCCTGGAAGCATCATCCTCAGGGTTGGGGCAACAGGCGTCTTGTGGAGAATAGACAGGGTTAGAATTTGTAGGTCAGAAGCCAGACCACGCAAGTGGCAGCACAGGGGCCAAGAATCTGGGCCAGTATCTGTGTGTTTCACCTGTCAAGGCCTGGGTTTCACCCCCAACTCAGAGGCAGTGACCAATGGGCTATGAAACCTGGTGGCTCTGCTTGCCAAATCTCACTCACGGTCACAGTCAAAGCCAGTGGTTATTTTCAACCAAAGCTGGATAAGTGAAAGATCTAACAATAATCAAGCAATGATGATCCACTAGCAGTGAACTCTTCTAGAGCATAACATATTTATTAATGTCTAAATATTTCTTACTAAAAGGAAGAGGGCTTGGAGCAATGGATTATTCCAGAACCTAAAACATCTCATATAGCAGTAGACAAGAAGGTGCTCAAGTCTAAAGGGGTCATGTGAAAAGGACAAAGGAGCTGCCTTAAAAGGACTCCGCTAGGCTCCATTTGGGAAAATATGAGCATCGGAGAGAATAATCAGTTTGAATGACTTTAAAATATTGAATAAAAATCCATGATTCTGTAATGATATCCAGAGAGAGAGAAAAATACCTTGCCATCATGGAAGGTAATTTGCACGCATCCATTCATTACTCTGAAAATGCAATTATTCTGCCTTTTTAAGAGTAATCAAAGTTCATCATCAGTTGAATGAGAAACATTCTCCTTCAAAGAAAAGCTAATTATTAAAAATAAAATAAATTAAAGTAGAAAATCATTATTGTGCAACTTTCAATGAAATAATTGGCCCTGGTAATAAGGTAATAATCATCAATGGATGCTAACATTATTAGTAAATATTTTGAGAAAATGGGATATTCACATGGCACCAAACTATCAACTCAGAAATTATTTGTTAGTTATCAAGACAAAACATATCTTGATAATGGAGAGATCTGGCAGTCATTACCTTAACAAAGTTATTCCTATTTCCTAAAAAGACTTGTTTGTTTACCTTTACCTTGTATTTCCTGAAATCTTCCCTAAAATCCTCCCATTCAAGTCCATTTTATGTTTTCTAAACTAGGTAAAGTTCATTTCTATTACTTGCTGCCACGCACACACACGCAAATACAGTAATACAGAAAACTTTAATAGAATAAAGCCAAGGTTTTCTACTTATTACAAATAGATACATATGGTGGATATATATACATAGAAACATATCAGATATAGAACACACTTTTGATTTCCATAAAATAAAATAATGATTTTAAATTGATAAAGTTGTGTGTATTTCTTTTTTCTTTTAGGCTCTAAGAACTTGTTTGAGTTCTCTTGCAATGCTTAGTCATTAGTGCTGGTCCGTAAACTGTAACACTTGTAAACAAAGCACAGGTCTTGTTTAAGCTTTTTTTTAAAAAAGAAAGTTCATACACACAAAAAGCCATATCCTTCATTTAAGGTGTAAAAAAGTCCCTGATTTGTGCACTTGCTAATTATTTTTCTGCTACAGACATCAACTTCAGTTTAATCTTAACTATAACATATGTCTGTATTTATATTTTGATGTCCTCCCATCTGTGTGTATAGGTGTGACTGAAAAGACTAATTTCAGACCAGCAGTCCTTTGCACACAGTGTAAATACAAAGGCAGTCCTTTGGAATTATGTCTGCCGTTATTTAAAGAGCCTGCTTTTGCCTCTATTTCTGAAAGTCTTGTTTTGTCCAAAATCCTTACTAATAAAGGATATTTCATTCTTTAAAGTCAAACTCCAGACATGGTTCAAGGGTTCATTTATTTTTCAGCTGCATACTTGCATACTGTTTTGTTTGTTGTTTAGAAAATTTTTTATTTTTTACATCAATCTGGTTGGGTATATATATTAAAACAAAAATGAAAACAAAAACAAAAAGCAAACAAACAAAAAAACTATGGAAGAAAAGATACCTGTGTTCAAATCTCAGTTTTGCTATTTATTATCTGTGTCACCTTGGAAAATTTATACTCACTATGCCTTTGCTTTTTCCTTATGTGCATTCTTTTCAAGGTTGCAGGGTTGCCAGGAGGTTTAACAAAGCTATCAAAAGCATCTGACCCAGAGTTTATATGTATGTCGTTATACATATATGTCCCTCTGTAGCAGTCTGTTCACTTCTTTTCCAACTCCAACACATCCAAGGGTTATAAAATAGTAATAATGATTCAAAATAGCAGTGATTTACATTTAGAGTGGGCATACTCTCCTCCCTAGATAGAAAATTTATCATATTCTTAAGGACTACTTACTTTGAAAAAGCCTCTCAATAATTCTGATATACTTCCTCCCATTACCACTCCTAACAACTTTGGATGATACCAACAATAATAATAGCTAATAAATACATAGTATCTCCTATGTGTAAGGAGCTCTTTTAGATATTTTACATATCTTAACTTATTTAATCCTTTCAACAACTCTATGAGGTTGCATTTTACATATAAAAAATGTAAGCCTCAGAAAAGTAACTAGTACACAGACATGCAGCTTATAAAAGACTGAGTCAGCATTTGAACCTAGACATGGATTCAGAATCTATACTGTAAATTACTTTATTAAACCAAACAATATTTGTATTAATTCAATAACATTTATAAAGTGAGACAAGTCAAGGTTTTTTTTTTCTGTATGTATTTACTAACTGTTAAGTTTTAAGTCCCTGGAAATACAGATTTTTAATGGAAATCTGGTCTCATTTATAACATCACCTTGGCTTGGAGCAGAGTAATGTAATAATAGTGAAACCCATTACTTATCCCATTTTTTTGTTCTTTATTTATGTTTAGGGAGACATAAATAGGAAATAATAATCATCCTCCCCCATCTTCTGAATTAAGCCAGATTACTTCATTGCTTATGATTTGAGCATTTACAAGCTTCTGTTGGACTTTTTAGCCACATTTTAACTCTTTCACAGGGAAGAAATTAGTATAAAATGATTAAAAAAAAACCCAAAAACTTGAGCAGCAATCTTCTCCTGGCAACATGCACACTTGGGCTTGCTTCAACATCTGCAGCAGAGTATAGGTAAAAAGGGTTTTGCCCCTGAGCTTGGAAAGAGGCAGGAATAGGGCACTCTCCTTAGACCCTTACACTAGAATTTGTCTTCAGGGTTTACGGTTAAAAAAAAAAGAAACTCAACAAACATAAAATGGATTTGTTCCCTCGGGGAGTGCAGAGAGGTTTTCTGAGCCCGATTAGGTGGGGAGCTGCGGGACACAGATTGTTCATCATTTTTCAAAAAGACATTTCACTTACAGCCTAAGAAGTGTTAATGAAGCATTCACACTTTTACCAAGTGAAAAGGCAATAGAAAAATAGCTCTTTCAATCTCTCTTCAGAAATGCTCAGCAGTAACACACAGACTGCTCCTATGCCGTCTTCACACAGAAGTAGTATTAAAAGATGAAAGACAAAGTGAACTCTCAAAATAGGAAAGATATAAAAAAAGGAAAAGAAACACATACACACACTCTTGTTTTATTTATTTTAAAAATCATGTTTCTGATGCCTTAATGAACACATCATGAAAGCAGAACTTCTGGAAGATCTCTTCTTTGAGAAAGGCATTTTCCAGCATCCTTGCATAAAATGAATCCATACCACAAAGAAAACAATCAGAGATCAGACATTTGCTTCTCTATAAACTGTTGTTGATGGAATTGTAGGAGTGAAGAATAAAACCTGTTTTAACTTTAACGGGTGACTTTCAATAGCTTATATCACCAGTATCAAAGACTTTATATCATAGCATATGTCCCTTCTCTGCATTTATTACAGGTGTTTATGCTGTCTGTAAATTATTCATGTGAACTGTTGCCAGTCACTAAAAGGAAGGTGATATAGGACAAGCTGCAAAATATTACATTGGCTTGAAAAAGAGGCCACGTTGAATCATCATCTTTAGGCGTTTTTTTTTTGTTGTTGTTGTTGTCGAAATAAGATATTTAGGATTTATTCAAGACATGCAAGACAAATCCTCTGAAAAATTGTGAAGCTTGTCCTTCATTGTTGCCTACTCCTCTGCTTAACCTGTCCCTACTCTTTCAGTGGAAAGTTGTACAGAACTTTAATTTTCAGTATTACATGCATGTTAAGAAAATAGGACAAGAAAATGAACGGCCCCCTCTACCTTGAAAGATAACACACAGGCTCATGCATCAGAATATCCTGCAGATTTTCTGCCTAAAATCTGTTACTCACAAAAATGGCCCTGATGGTGGAAATTTAAGGCAGAGGAGTTAGTTGTATGAGGGCAGAGTGCTGGAAAAATATTCCATAGTTTAAGCAATGTGGCCCTGAATTCCTATCTCTGCGGGGAACACCTTATTACAGATTAAAATGGTATCAATATTGCACAACCTAGTAATCTAATTGACCATCTCTCCTCCTTACTCCCTTGTCAGCAAGGACCATTTTTTTTTCCTTCCTGGAAGGATATGCAAAGCTCACATTTCAGAGAATAAGTGAGTTTGCAAGCATAGAGGCAACAGTTGAAAATTACACTGTCATACAGTCTTAATACCATTGCTTTTTTAAAGTATTCTGCAGTGACCCTATTACCTAGACCCCAATAAAGAAGTATTTTTAAATAATGCATTGGTTTCAAGTTACACTGGTTTGATGAAAACCTCATGGATAAAACTGTCTGCATTACTTAGAAAGGATTTCTCTCTTGGGTGATTGCTGCACAAGCATATAATGGAATCAATGTGATTTGGGTCAGGTCAGCTCTCAGCCACATAATGGAAGCCTTCCTGCTCATACAATAAATATATTTCATACTAGTACTTAATGTGCTTCTTAAAAGATTTATTTTAATTTTTTGTATATGAGTTGGAGTGGAAAATGCACAGATCTTCATTTTATAGTTTGTAGTGAACATGCACTTTTCCCACACCCCTCAGATGAAAGAAATGTCCCATTTCTCTGCTTTTTCCTAAGTCAAATTCTATCTGCCTCTATGCTCCAACTTGTCAGAGCAAGAAGATGATGAATCCCAGTGACGATTTTGTCCCTCCCCTTAGGTTAGAGTTTTACAGTGACAAGAAAATTTATGAAAGGTCCATATGATCTTCATTTCACTTAGGTAGCCACTAAAATGCTCATTGTCCAAGCTCTTTTGGTCCATTTTGAAAGATTCATTCTCTGAAGTCTCCTGAAGCAAAGAGAACAAAATGAGAAAAAAAAAATCAACAAATAATCCTGACTTAAATACTTGGTAAGTGTGCAGTCTGTGATTAATGAAGCCAAGGTTGTATGTTCTGTCTCTGACTGGACTGGTTAGCACCATTCTATCTTACAGGCACAGTTTGTACCTGAACCTGTAAATATCTTGCAATTCTATGCAATTAGTCACGAGGATAACTGACTTTAGATGATTCAACATGAATCCTTAACTTGTAAGAAGCATAATGTAATGTTATATGCATCTTCATATTTTTAATATCACTTAGAACATAGAATATTTTTCATAGACATTTCTTCAATTGAATTGAATTGAATCAAAATTGATTATCATTAAATGAAAGTAGGCTGAGCAAGAGTCATTCTTAGTCCTTTTGTCTAGGATGGATAATATTATAGAATCAGAAGTATATATTAACAGTTAAATAAGAGACTGGTAATAAAATTTGAGTAAAAAGATAAAAAAATATTCTGGATTAGTGAAACTTCTCTAAAACAAATAAGAGTTACCTTAAGTTATTTTATTAATGGAAAAACTCATTTTAAAGATAAATGAGAATTTTCCTGTTTTGGAGATGTTGACTTAAACCATGATGTTTGAAACTTGAGAATTGAATGAAGAGAGTTCACATTTAAATTTAGAAGTGTAAGTAGAGGTGGACATGTACTTAATTGGGCATGTATTTAATTAGCATCTACCAACCTGGCATGATTTTAAAGATCACCCTTATCTTTATGACCTCAACACTATTAGAATCCCTTTACTGGGATCAAAGATGTTATTCCTCAATCAGAGTCAATAATTTAATTTCTTATACCCTGGGAAAGGGAATGGAGTAATCATTTTACACTATTTGTCATAGTCTGCTGGGACTGCTATAACAAAATACCATAAATCATGTGGTTTAAATAACAGAAATTTATTTTCTCACAGTTCTGGAGAATGAAAGTCCAAGATCAGGATGCCAGAATGATCTGTTTCTAGTGAGAGCCCTTTTTCTGATGTATAGAAAGCTGAGTTCTTGCTCCATTCTCACAGGGAAGGGGGAGAGAGAGAAATACTAAGCTCTCCAGTGTCTCTTCTTATAAGGTCACCAATCCCATCATGAGAGCCCCATTTCCCAAAGGCACCATCTTCAAATATCATCACATTAGGGGTTAGGACTTCAACATATGAATTTTAGAAGAACAGAAACAGTCCACAATATCATTTTCTGAGAGTTGCTTTTGATATTATGCTATGGAAAGAGCACACCAAGGACCTTTGGCTGGAAAGGGAGAAGCATACCATAACAAAAGAGAAAGGGACCAGAACAAAGAGATTATGGGAGCTAAAACAAAATCACATCTATCTATATGCTTGGCTCATAAAACCTCTCACACTATACACTCTGCCTTTACTCACCTGCTGGCTGAATATGGAACAGTCTTGGCTGGGAACACGTATTTTATGGACCGGAGCCTCTTAGTGTCCCACAGTGACCTGTGGTATTAGGGATAAATAAACTTTTATTGCATGGAAAACAAAACATGTTTACTTCAAAATTGAGTGACCAAACCACATATTTTAAAAGTGTTAAATTTGATTCATGATTTTTGTTTCCAAATATTATATAAGTATTAGTAATATACATTGGGCTCTCCATCTTTCCAAATAATCAAACCACATTTTTTAGAAAAGTCCAATATGAAATAATATAGATATTGATATAATTTCTACAATATTCCGAAATAATCAATTGTCTCTCAGAAGTTATTTTGACTACAATATTGTTTTGTATTGAACTTTTTACTTGGTTGCCCCCTCCCCCAAGAGTTTTGTGCTGTTCATGTTTGTATCCTGCATAGGTAGTATAATATTTGGCAAGCACTAGATGTTTTAAAGATAATTGTTGGAATAAAAAATAAAAACCTAAAAATCTGTTGTGATTGTTAAAGTCCTGATTATTTGCAGGAAAATAATAATTTTGATTTTCTTTTGTTAAATAGCAAAATACCATTGGTTACTGACTCTTCTAATCTAGTTTAATATTTCTTATTTAAAATTATCAAAATTATTTCAAAGTATAAAGGTGGTGAAGTATTATTTTAAAGATAAAATAAAATAGATTAATTTAACTTCTGCTGCTGTATTGCTGCTAATAAGTGAAAGATGCAGTAATTTTTTTTAAAATTTCAGAATATTACGAGGGTACAAATGCTTTGGTTACATAAATTACCTTTGCACCGCCTGACTCAGAGCTACAAGCGTGCCCATGCCCCAGGCATCGTACATTGCACCCATTAGGTGTGAATATACCCATCCTCTCCTCCCCCCTCCAACCTGCCTGACACCCAATGAATGTTACTTCCATATGTGCATGTAAGTATTGATTGATCAGTACCAATTTAATGGTGAGTACATGTGGTGTTTGTTTTTCCATTCTTGTGATACTTCAAATATTTAAATCAACAGTCTGTTAAGCAGAATTCAAAGTTAGAGAAGTGATTTTTGACATTCATCACAACTATATATTGCTCTAAGGAGACATATAATAATTCACAGAGGTATGAACCTAGGAGAAAGCATTGTGGATTCAGCTTTGGAACCAATCCAGAAATATTTTTAAGTGCCACAATTTTCATTAAGCTTTACTTATATTGCATATATTTGTAGATTATTTTTTTATTTTTTTATTTTTTTATTTTTTTAATTTTTTAAATTTATTTCAGCATATTATGGGGGTACAGATGTTTCTGTTACATATGTTGCCCTTGCCCCCACCTCCCTCCCTAAGTCCGAGTTTCAAATATGTCCATCATTTGGGTGGTG
>CAUYSK010086717.1:0-12728 GCA_963575035.1 Avahi laniger | reverse complement strand
CTGTTTAGCCATTTTCTAAGCTCCTTTATTTCTTAAAGGAGGACCCTTGTACCTCACTGGGGAGAGGATGGCAGAGCTTGTGTGACTCAGTTCTCAGGCTCAGTTCTCCCTGTTGGCATAATGAATTTTGGGAGGGTCCTGAGATTTCTGTTTGTCCTTTACATTTCCTTAGTGCTGGCCTGAAATTCCTGCTCTTGGAATATGTCATAAACTAGACACAGTTCACGGAGGACATGCTAGATACAATGCAGCAATTTCAGAACTTAGGTACAGCTACGGAAGGTCATAGCAATCTGAGCACACGTGGTGGTAGTGGCGACAGGATTTGAGGAGGGGAATCTCTACGTCCCTTCTCAGTTTTACCTCTCGAGGGATTAATTCCACATGGTCCAGGACTAGGCGACTTGTGAAAGGCCCCAGCAGTCATCCAGAGTAAAGGAGACAAAGGACAGGCAAGTTCAGCGGATGAACCTGAGGGAGAATCTGAGCCCAGAGGGTTCCAAAGGTGCCTGAGGGACCCGATTCCAGAGGATGGAGCAGCTCAGCATGGAGGCCTGGGCCAGGCAAGGCAGAAACTATTGACAGCATTCTGATTTGCTTACATCTGATCCTCGGTGCTTTACTAAAATTGTGAATGGCTGTTAACTCCTGCCTAGAATTAAAATTGTTCACTGCACTTCTAACTTCATCATTGACTTTTGAATCTAATTATCCATGTAACAAAAACTTCAAGAACAATTCAAACTTCCCTTTGAATCGAAAAGTGCAGAATCACATTCTGCCATATCCAGTATGTCCCTTTATCTATCAACAGTGGCAGATATTTTCTTTCTTGTAAATCATTTTCATGATTTTCATAAAAATCAATTTTCCCTTCCTCATACTTTTTCCTGAGTTTATTCTAACATTTAGGCTTTACTTTCTAGAGGTAAATAATGAATTAAGAATTCACAAGACACTATTTAGTTCCATATATGTGTGTGTGTTTACATATACAGTATTTAATATACTGTAAAAAATACATATGGCATATATTTAAAATTAAAATACATACACACTTTTTTCTTTGAGATTATCCCAGAACACACACACATACTCTGCATTTCCTAAGACTACAGTACCTTAGATATAAGCAGTATACATAAAAGTCTATTTCCCATAAAAACGTGTTCCTCTCTTTCAAGGTAATGAAAATGTGTTGCTTGACTAAATCTTTTAATTTATGTGTCCTAATACAGGATCATTTAAATTTTGCTAAATTGTTCAACATCTCCCACCTTGGGAAGCTGAATTACTAAAGAACTTTTTCTTCTTGAGTTAGGAGCAGTGTCTGCTAAACAAAATGTTTTCGTTAATATTTCCTTGCCACTAGAGGGAGCCATTTCTTTTCCGTGTTTCTTCCTTTGGCAGACGTTTAAGTGAAATTTTTATTTCTGGAGCGGAAGCTTCAAAATCCAAGTCACATTCGTTCTCTCTCCCTAAAATTTCAGATGTGCTCCTGAGAAGTGGAAATTACTTTACACATGAACTCTAACACAGATCAAGAGGAGCAGCTCAGTAGATAGTTTCCCGAGGTACTTCTGGTTCAGTCCTCTAGGGTCCCACAGGTCGAGTTGGAAACTTGCGCTAGAGCATTCTATATGCCATGGGGCCAGTGGTTCCCCATCCTCAGTGGGCATAAGAATCACCTAGCAGTTTAATGAAAATGCAAAATCCTAGACACCTCTCCAAGAGATTGAATACTTCTCTTGGGGATAACAGGAATCTACATTTTTAACTAGCACACCCTCCCCTCCCTCAATCCCACACACTACGATTCTGGTGCAGGCAGCCCGCCTGTGTATCACACTTTGAGAAACACTGCTCCGGGTCAGTCTTTTTCAAACTGCAGCTATTGAAATGCTAAGGGGTGTGATGTCATTTTAGTAGGTCTGGACATGCATTATTTTAATGAAACAGAATACGGTAGAATAGAAAAATCATAAAATTCTCAAAAAGTATCAAGAGATAACCTACAGAATGGGAAAAGATTTGCAAGCCATACATCTGACAAGAGGTTAATATCCAAAATAGTTAAGGAACTCAAACAATTCAATATAAAATATGAAAAGCCAAATAACCCAATTAAAAATTGGACTAAGGACGTAAATAGACATTTCTCAAAAGAATACATACAAATGGCCAACAGATACATGGAAAAATGCTCCACATCGCTAGTCATCAGAGAAATACAAATTAAAATCACAATGTGGTATCACCTCACTCCTGTTAGAATGGCTGTTATCAAAAATATGGAAGATAAGACTTGACAAGGATGTGGAGGAAAGGAAACCCTTGAATACTGTTGGTGGGGATGTAAATTAGGGCAGCTATTATGGAAAACAGCATGGAAGTTCCTCAGAAAGTTAAAAATAGAACTGTCATGTGATCCAGCAATCCCACTACCAGGTATATATCACAAAAATAAATAAATAAATAAAACCAGTAGTCAAAGAGATATCTGTGCTCCCATATTCATTGCATCATTATTCATAATAGCCAAGGTATGGAATTAACCTCAGTGGATGAATGAATAAAGAAAATGTAGTATATGTACACAATGGAAAACTAGTCAGCCATAGAAAAGAGGGAAATTCTGTCATTTGCGACAACTTGGATGAACCTAGAGGACATCATGTTAAGTGAAACAAGCCAGGCTCAGAAAGACAAATACCGCATGATCTCATGTACATGTGGAATCTAAAAATGAGTTGGACTCATAAAAGCAGACAGTAGAATGGTGATTACCAGAGGCTGGAGAACAGGGAAATTGGGGAGACATTGATCAAAGGGTATAAACTTTCAGCTAGACAGGAGGAACAATATCAAAAGATCTATCATGTATCATGGTGACAGTAGTTAATAACAACATATTGTATACTTGAATATTGCTAACAGAGTAGATTTTCAGCATTCTCACCAGAAAAAAATACACGAGGTAATACATATGTTAATTAGCTTGATTTAGTCATTCCACAATATATACCTATATATATATATGAAAACATCATGTTGTACATCATAAATGTATACAATTGTTATTTGTCAATTTAAAATTAATTACTTTTTTAAAGTGTCATTTTCTCAAACCTTTATTTCAGATATATATACGTAAATATAGCAGTCCTAATGTAACTAAAATATGTTTGTTAGCGCGTGCTTCAGTCAAACAAGTTTGAAAGCCACTGTGCTAGGATGTCCTCTCTGACTTGGACTTTGTGAAGCCCTGAGCCATCCGGAGCATTTGCTGGACCCTCCGTCCCATTACTATGGAGCTCTGCTCTGGCCCCTCTACTAGATCTGTCCAATGTTAACACTCAGGGAGCACATAACAGTCACTAAAAGAAGCCACGTCCTGGGTCCTAAAGTTCAGTGGGCCTCTCTGAGTAAACTAGGAGATTCCAGCAAGTCATAAAGTAAAAAAAAAAAATAGGAGAAGGTGAAACTCCCAAGGACTAAGTGGTTTCAGGCATCTTCACTGTCACCAGTATCACATGTTGATGACCTGAACAATCACGTTGTAAAACCAGATGTCTTCAAGAAAGAACTGAAGTCACAGGTAGCATGCATGTTTGCTAAAGAAATGAAGATTTGCAACAAACCATTTTAAAAGTTATTTTTTACATATTTTTAATATACAACTTATCAAAAGGAAGGTCATAACTGAAGACCAAAATCTCCAAGGCAGGTTGGTGAGCAGGCAAATTATTGAACCGGTGTCCATGACACCTGAAGTGACTGCAGATCACTTCGCATGGCATCTTTTCCTCTTCTTCTCCTTCATCATCTCCTCCTTCTCTTGCTTCTCCTCCTCCTCTTTCTCCTCTTCCCTCTTTTCCTTCTTCTTCTTCTTTTTCTTCTCTCTCTCTATATTTCTCACTCTTTCCCTCTCTTTCCTGCTCATCTTTTCTTTGTATTTGATATTTCTTACACTTCCTATACTGTCTGTTGTCACCCTGGCTCATTGTTGATTCTCAGGATGAATGAGAAGACCAGAGCCATTTCCAAACTTTACCCTGTGTGAAGTTAGACTGGAAAGGTATCAGGGGTTCACAATGCCCCGATATAACCGGGTCTCCAGGCAGTGTGCGCTGCAAGAGATGGGAGAGACAAAGACACAGACACAAAAAGTAAGGTGAAAGGGTGTAGGGAGGTCAGGGGACCACCAGCGTTCCCATGAGCCAGGTGTTACCGACTGAAATCTAGCACCCGTTTTTATTCTCTTTTTCATGCTAATAGATTACAATGATTTCACATGAAAAGCTCGTGGGTTACAATGTGTAGAACTTTCAAGTCTCCCCTAATAGTAGCAAGATGTCTTAGCTACTTACTCTTTTATCTATAGAAGCAGGAACACATAGCTCGTTACTAAGCACAACTATGCCTTAAGGTATGTATAGATAGATCTCTGAACTCAGCAGCTGTGGCCCATTCGATTGAGGAACAAAGAAATTAGTACTTGTTATTGGGAGGTTAGCTCCCCATTAACTGAGGCATTCTACTGAGAAAGGGGAGGGAAGGAACTCAACCTGGTGTTTTTTAAGAGTTGGAGCCTGCCGTCCCTTCTCCCAGGCTGCCATTTTGCAATCTTCCTTTACAGCCATGGATGGCTTTCATGTCAAGCTGCTCCATGGCTTTTTAGGCATGAGGTCCCTCAGTATTTAAGGTGAGAGTCTGCTTTTCTGTACTCCCACATTGCTGGAATGTCCCCCAACTAGGCAGTTAACTTCTGCCCTTATCTCTGGCTCCTGCTCAGGCAGCATTCCTTCACCTTCTCTCCTCCCACAGCCTCAGAAATGGGGTCCCTAATCCCTAGGTGGTCTTATCCCCATCATCTGGCTATTATGGTGTTGCTGTTTTTACATTGATTTTACCATGATTTTACATTGATGAGTATTTGTTGTGCTGATCCTTGTGTAACACTGTTTTGAGTACTTCCTGGAGAGTAGGTTTGTCTTGATGAATTCCCTCAGTCTTTGCTCGTCTGAGAACCTCTTTATTTCTACTTGGTGTACAAAGCTTAGTTTTGCACAGTACAAGTTTCTAGGCTAGGCATTATTCTGTTTCAGAGAGTAAGAATGCAGCCCCAGTTTCTCTTCTTGCTTGTAAGGTCTCAGTTGAGAAGTCTGCCATTATTCTGTTGGGTTTTCCTTTGTAGGTTACCTGCTTCTTTCATCTTAAAGCTTGTAGGAGGGCCCATTTTGTGGTTATTTTGGTCGGTCTGATGACTGTGTATCGTGGTGGCTTCCTATTTGTGATGAATCTCCCAGGAGTCCTTTGAACTTCTTGTACTGGATATCTAGACTCTTAAGAAGGCCTGGGAAATTTTCCTCCATTATATCCTCAAATAGCTTATCCAACCCTTGTATATTTTCTTCTTCACCCTCAGGGATGCCTATGATTCTCACATGAGGCTTCTTCACATAATCTCACATTTCTTGTAGGTTTTTCTCTTTTCTGTTATTTCTCTGTTCTATCTCTGTGACTGACTTATTGAATTGAAAGGTGTTATCTTCAATCCCTGAGATTCTTTCTTCTGTTTGATGTACTCTGTTCTTGAGGCTTTCCACTGCGTTTTGTAATTCCTTCAATAAATTCTTCATTTCCTGGAGTTTGGTTTGATTTTTCTTTAATATTTGAATCTCCTTAGTGAATTTTTCTTCAAAGTCCCAAATTTTTTTGTGGTTTCTTTGTGTTGGTTATCCATTTTCTCTTGCATGTCATTGAGTTTTCTTACAATCCATGCTCTAAATTCTTCTTCTGTTATTTTAGTGTTCTGAATGTGGTTGATGTCCATTGCTAGAGAGCCGGTGTTCCCCTTTGGGTGTGTGCTTTCTGTTTGATTCTTCATACTTCCAGAGTTCTTTTTCTGGCTCCTTCTCATCTGGATCAGTTGTTCCTTCTTGCCTTTACATTTTCATTTGGATAATGACATGCCTTGTTTAGTCTCTGAGCCAGTAGATGGTGTTTGTGGGTGACATTTGACCACACCCTGTGTGATTAGTTAGTAGCTGCAATAAAAAGGTATGCAAATTGACCTCCCTGTCAGTAGGTGGCATTTTCTGGGAGGGGCAAGCTCCAGTGTTCTTTTGGGTCCCATTACCAGCTCTGGTTCCTCTGGAGAGGCACCATAGTACGTCAGTTGGCGGGTTGGGTCCTGGGACTTCCGGGTGTGTTCTTGTTCTCTGCCTCAGCAGGGTCAGGTGAGGGATTGAGGCTGGGTGGGGCTGGGTTGGGTGAGCCTGCCTTCAAGCTCCACAAATGCTATTAGCAGGGGTCAAAGGTCTGTTCTCTACTTCTGGACAGAGCTGCCAGGGAGTGGCTCAAATGGCCCCGCTCAGCCAAAAAGTCTGCATGTGGGATGGGGCTGAGATCTGCCGTCTGGAGCAGGTCTTGCTCCTTTTCACCCTCCCCTATTCCTCAGTTTCTCCTGCACCTCTGCCAGTAGGCAGGACCTCAAGCCAGTCGATCTCCCCTGGCTGTGATGCAGGCCAGGACATTCCCTGCCCAGGATCACAACCTTAGCTGGGAGCACGGCCCTCCTATGGGAGGAGGGTTTCCTTTCAAGCATTCTCATCTGCCCCTGAAGGCACACACAGCTCAGTAGCCTTGTACACAAATATTCCTTCTGTGCCTCCAGGCAATGCATTCGAGACCTGGGTGTTCGGAATCTGGTCAGCAGGCCTGTCCCATGGGCCCCAGAGATCAGTTCCTGAGCCTGCCATGGAGAAGAGTGCTGATCTAAAGTCACCCATGGGGTGCCCAAGCTGGATCAATGTCTCTGCACTTGGGGATTTGTCCCACTCTCCTGGAGTCACCAGGCAAGCAGCGCCTGGGAGGACTGGTGGGTAGGGAGCTCTCAGTCTGAGTATGCCTCAGTCTGCTGTAGGGCCCCAAAAGGAAAGGTCCCATTCCCTGAATATGCCTCCTGGTGGTGGCTACAGTGTCTCCCTCGGCAGCTGCGGGTAGGGAAGGAGAAGGGAAGAATGAAGCAATATGGCCCCTGCCCATTGGCTTGGGTCTGCAGTGCGGGAGGTGCCCCAAGGGAGCTGGGAGCCTGGTACCCTGTCTGTAAGAAGCTCAACACTCATTGGCGGCAGCCATCTCTGGGCTGGTGTTACCAGGTCTCTCCAGCCCGTCAGGAGCCCAACAGCAGTCCAAGATGCAAGGGAGGGGAAATTTAACTGCTCTACCTGCCCTTTTCACTGGTCTCCAAGCCTTTCAGGGGCCTTTCTCCTTCAGTTCTCCTCCACTTCTTCCCTGTGAGTCTCCTGTAGCTTCAGACACCCTTCCTTCCAACGCTCATCCGATTTATGTTTGTCTGCCTGTTTTTTTTTTTTTTTCAATTCTAAAATCTATCTTTGTTGTAGAGACACTCTGGTTGGTGATTTTTCTCATCTGCTATCTTGCCCACCTCCCTTATTATCTTGAAATATAAAAAAGAAATGATAAAGCTTACATTACAACAGATAACACAGAAATACAAAAAATCATCAGGGAGTACTATAAACATCTCTACGTGTACAAAGTAGAAAACCTAGAGGAAATAGATAAATTCTGGTAAACATACAACCTCCCAAGCTTGAACCAGTAAGAATTAGGAATCCTGAATATACCAATAATGAATAGTGATATTGAATCACTAATAAAAATCTCCTAACAAAAAGCCCAGAACCAGACAGATTCATAGCTGAATTTTACTAGATATACAAAGAGGAACTGGTACCACTGCTATTGAAACTGTTCCAAAAGATCAAGAAGCAAGAAATCCTCCCCAACTCAGTCTCTGAAGCCAGTATCTCCCTGATATCAAAGCCAGGAAGGACACAACAACAACAAAAAACTATAGGCAAATATCCTTGATGAACATAAATACAAAAATTCTCAACAAAATAGTAGCAAACTAAATTCAACAGAGCATCTAAAAGGTAATACACCCTTATCAGGTGAGTTTTATTCCAGGGATGCAAGGATAGTTCAACATATACAAGTCAATAAATGTGATTCACCACATAAACAGAATTAAAAACAAAAAACATATGATCATCTCAATAGATGCAGAAAAAAGCATTTGATACATTCAGCATTACTTCATGATAAAAAGCCTCAACAAAGGTCCAGATGGATTAAAGATATAAATGTAAGATCTGAAACTATAAAAATGTTAAAAGAAAACCTAGGGAAATTTTCTCTCTATATTAGCCTAGTCAGAATTTATAACTAAGTCTTCAAAAGCAAATACAATGAAACCAAAAATAGACAAATGGGGCTTAATTAAACTAAAAGCTTTCACACAGCAAAAGAAGAAATCAACAGAGTAAACAGACAACCTAAAAATGTAAGAAAATATTTGCAAAATATGCACGTGAGAATGGGCTAATATCCAGAATCTATGAGCAACTCAAACGACTCAACAAGAAGAAAACAACTCCACTAAAAACTGGACAAAGGACATAAACAGACATTTTTCTGAAGAAAGCATACAAATAGCCAACAAACATGTGAAAAAAGCCTCAACATCACTAATCATTGGAGAAATACAGATTGAAAGCATGATGAGATATCATCTTACACCTGTCAGATTGGCTCTTATTAAAAAGTCAACATCTTATTAAAAACAGATGTTGGCGAGAATACGAAGAAAAAGGAATGCTTATACACTGTTAGTGGGAATGTAAATTAGTATAACTTCTATGGTGTACAGTATGGAGATTTCACAAAGAACTAAAAAATAGATCTGCCACTTGATCCAGAAATTTCACTACTGGGTATCTACCCAAAGGAAAAGAAATTATATAAAAAAGACAGTTGTACTCGTATGTTTATTGCAGCATTATTCACAATAGCTAAGTCATGTAATCAACCTAAGTATCCATCAACAAGATATAGAATAAAGAAAATGTAGTATATATACATGGACTACTATTCAGTCATAAAAATAATGAAGTCCTGTCTTTTGCAGTAACATGCATGGAACTGGAGGCCATTATCTTAAGTGAAATAACTCAGGAACAGAAAGTCTAGTACTGCATGTTCTACTTAGAAGTAGGAACTAAACAATGTGCACATGTGTACAAACAGAGTGGAATAATAGACATTGGAGACTCCAAAAGTTGGGTGGGAGGGGGTGAGAGATGAAAAATTACCTATTGGATACAATGTGCACTATTCTCCTGATGGGTACACTAAAAGTTCAGAATTCACCACTAATACTATATATACACATAAAAAAACTATACTAGTACCCCCTGAATCTATAAAAATTAAATGTAAATATTTTATTTCATTTGAACATTAAATTTATCCTGCCTTGTTAAAAACTAGCTATTAACATCTACCATAAAGAGGTTTTAGAATGTTGGTAGGAATTATATAAGTCTGAGAAAGAGGTACGTGCATCTTGCCTTTGACAAGTAGCTCTGTGTGAATACTTCTGTGCTTGTAGTTATGTTCAAAGAATATTACCGGGTTAGGAAGATTTCTAGAAAACATGAGCAAGAGTCCCACAGCAAAGATTTTCAGATACATTTAAAAAATCATAATATTTGTCCTGAGGCCACATATAGTTTAGTTGGGGAAAGTGATGAGAAAAACTAACAAAAATAGAGAACATAGAGGAAATGAAGTTCCTTAAACCACGCTCTATTCTGGTGTTATAAAAGTAACACATATTTGTTGTAGAAATCTTCAAAAAATATAAAGAAGAAATCAATAAATCAGTAAATAATCAATAACTCATCCCCAACTTCCAAGTTAACCACTTTTATCATTTTGGTCCCTTTATTTTCTTCTTACCACATTGCTATTTTCTTCTTACCACATTACCATATTAATTGAGATCATATTGACAAAAAATTTTATTCTCCATTTTCATTTAACATTCTTTTTACTTGAAAATTTCCCCCATGTCATTAGAATTATTTGTAAACATTTCTGATCGCTGCATAATAATCAATTTAATGACTATAGAGGTTGAACATCCCTAATCCAAAAATCTGAAATGCAAAATGCTCCAAAATCCGAAACTTTTTGAGCACTGATATGATATCACAAGTGGAAAATTCCACGCCTGACTTCATATGATGTGTTGCAGTCAAAACTTTGTTTCATGAGCAAAAATATTAGAAGTATTGTATGAAATTATCTTCAGGCTATGTGTATATGTTGTATATGAAACATAAATGAATTTCATATTTATACATGGATTCCAAAGCCAGAATATCTTATGTGTATGCAGATATCCCAAAATATGAAAAAATTTGAAATCTGGTCCCAGACATTTTGGGTAAGGAATACTCATCTAATAATATGATTTACTTAACCACTTTTTTATTGTTAGACACTTAGGCTACTTATTTTTCATATTACTATTATAAATAAAGTGCGATAAACCTTTTGGGCATGAATCTTTGCATTTGGGATGTTTTTTAAAGCGTAGATTTAAAAAGCAGATTTAAATTTTTGATATCTGTCATTTAATTTCTTTCCAAAAGTATTGTATGACTTTATGCTCCCACCAATAATGTATGTAATTATTAAAGATGGAATATTTTTAAAATGTTTATTAGCTGTTTATATTCTCTCTTTTGTGAATTGTTTGTGTTGTTTGCTCATTTTTCCTTGACATAATTTCTAACATATTTATTCTAGAACCAAAGAACCACAGAAAGAAAATTTCAACTCAAAGCACCACAGGAGCGCTCGTTAGTGAGGTAGTGAGGAAAACCATGCCAGAAACATATCCTTATGCCTTTAATATTATTTATAACTATGTTAACAAACTGGTGATGATAAGTGGTGTTATTGAGAACCATTGTTGTTCTCAATAGAAATAAGGAATGAATTAGCGAGCAAAAACTAAAAAAGAGATCTGATTACTATAGGATCAGGTTAGAATATTAAACTTTTTCTGAGGAGGTGAGTCTTGAAACGTGTTGAATGAAGTCATGGTTATTATTTCATTCATTCAACACATATTTATTGTGCAATTTTCTATATGGTAGGCACTGTTCTAGGAACTGGAATATAGCAGTGGGCAAAACAGACTGAATTCTCTGCCTTCTTAAAACTTTAACATTCCAGACCCTTGCTACTCAAAGTATAGTCCATAGACCAGCATCATAGCATAACCTGGGATCTTGTTAAAAGTGTAGATTTTTAGACACAACTTTAGACTTCCTGAATCTGTATTTTAACAATACTCCCAGGTAATTAGCATACATATTAAAGTTTGAGAAGCACTGATCTAGTGGATTTGATAGGCAGTAGAAGAATAGTCTGGGAAGAAATAGCATGAGCAAAGGTATGGAAGTTAAGACTGAACAAATTATATATATTTATTTTTTAATTAAACCTCGCTTTGATTTCAAGTGTATATAGAGTTGTAAATTGTTATCCAACATTATAATATAGAGGTAAAACCAAACACACAATAAACTGATGTTAAGGAACCTAACCTAAAAAAGAAACACAGTAATATGGAATTGCAAAACAAGAATAATAGACACATTTACCCATAAAAGCCTGTATGCAACATAAATGTAACATTAAAAAAGAATTTGTTTAGATAACTATAAGTGGACAAAATATATTGAGAGTGTTGAAAAGATCAATTTGGTAGAAAGGTAAGAAAGGTTTACTAAGTGATAAGATTTGTGGGGGCTTGAATGATAAAAGCTTAGATTTCATCCATCTTTCCTCAGGTAGAGTTTTTCAGTGGACAATTGGATATTGAATCTAAGATTCAGAAGAGAAGACAGGACAGGAGATATATATTAACATTTGAGAACTGGCAAAGTAGAGGTGAGATTGGAAGCTTTAGGTGCTCCTAGGAAGAGGTTTTAGAGTGTGACAAGAGGGAACTAAGAGCAAAACTTCATGAAATTCCAACATTTAAGATGGAGAAAGGAGAGGAAACCATAAAGGAGACTGAAAAAAAATTAGCCAGAGGTAGAATGGGAACTAGAAGAGCTAGTCCTAAAGATAAGGGTATAAAGAGTTTCAAGGAATAAAAAGGGATCTACAGTGTCTATTACAATAGAGAACTTAAGTAAGATAAGGTATGAAAAATGATTATTAGATTTGAAAATTAGGAGGTCATTGGTGACCTTAGCAAGATCATTTTTTTTTGGGGGGCATTTTTTTTTTATTTCAGCATATTATGGAGGTACAGATGTTTAGGTTACATATGTTGCCCTTGCCCCCCCCAATCCAGTTTTCAAATATGTCCATTCTTCGGGTGGTGCACATTGCACTCTTTGTGTATGCATATACCCGTCCCTTCCTCCCTCCTCCCCCCTCCCCCCTCCCGGATTGGGCATTTTTTAAAAAGCGCTTTAATTTTTAAAAAAAAAATATTTTGAAATAAATATATACTCATAGGAGGTTGCAAAGACATGTACACTTATTCACATTTCCCCAATTATACATGTACTTATTTGCATATATGTGTATAGCTCTGTGTAATTTTATCACATGTGTAGCCTTGTGTAATCACTGCAATAATCAAGGTACTCAGCTGTGTATGTGAATTATATCTCCACTAAATTTGTTACAAAAAATACTCAACGGTGCTGTGATCACAAGATACACTGGTGTTACCCTTTCATAGCCACACCCATCCCTCCCCACCATCACTAACCCCTGGCAACCACTAATCTGTTCTTCATCTCTATAATTATGTTATTTCA